>JAFELO010001182.1:655729-669766 GCA_017140195.1 Eumaeus atala | reverse complement strand
TGTCGGTGGACATAATACTTTAAGAACATGAACATCGTGCATTATCTAATAAAAGGGGTACAAAGAGCGGCCCCCTCCTCGGTTCAATTGGCTTCGTCCAAGGTGTTTCGATTTACTCCACCTGAGTCGCACCGCCACGATAAAGCTTTGACCACAGTAGGGCGTAACAGCTGATGCCTATGTTCGAGACATACAATATCCAGTACAGCCGCAAAGGCCATGAGATGAGGACACCTTGTGCGTATCCCTCTGTGATGTGTTACAGCTTGGCGTTATATACGCAATACTCCACACCTACATTCCATCTCTTAGGATGGTCACGCAGCCCTCCATGTGTCATCCTGACGTAACAGATCAACGTATAAGTACACAACAAAAGCATATGGATTTATATCAGTGACCAACAATGTGACAGATGGTGTTACCGCCTTCCCTTTCATCTGTCTGGGTTGGATATAATAGTAGCTTTCATTAGGCCTCTGTCAAAGAAAGCACTGCAAGAAGAGCAACGTATTTTCATAACCGTACGGAGCAACCATACAAGCATTAGATTTCCCCAAACGTCTCCGAACACTCGTTTGTCCTCTTATAAACAATTCACTTTGAATGCATCAATTTTATAATTGGTGTGAGCGAGAGGTCACATGATTCTACAATAAAGCGATGGCGATATTGTCGCGTTTCATGCAGTTTTGGAGTCTCTGGTTGTCCGTTGCAGAGGCTAGAAGGATGTTATCGTCATGAACGTGGTACAGGCGTCGGTGGTCACTAAATGTCTCCGTTTGCTCGTTTGCCTCCCTATGGTAAAATGCTATCATCGCCAAAAATAATTCCCATCGAATACGCCAAACTGCACATCATTTATGAATATTCACTCCGTTAAACATCAATTTTATATTCGAATATAATGGGACAATAGTAAAAATAGTATGACTCATCAATAATGTATAAATTCAAATAATCAACTGTACACCGAAATTTAATTTAACGGCCCATCCGAAACGTAAGGGTACTTAGCGGCTGTCGATTTAATTACTTGCTTTGAAATATTAAATTAGTATGCCAACGCGGAATACATTATATATTTTATCCGTCCAATATTCTATAGTGGTAGTAGTAGGTGTGAGATATTTTTGGGTACGATGATTCTTTACAGTTTAACAGAGTGAATATGCAGTGGAAGTGATTTGATAAACTAATGACGTTTCTAGACCGCATAATTATTGCGTATATTTTGTGTCTTCTTTCGCTTTTTCCCTTCATTGAGCTTAAAATCCGCGCGAAATGCGACAGCATAGCCTTCGTCATTTGCTGAACCGCAAAGCCACTTAGTGCCTGTCGATTCAATCTATACTAAAAATACAAAATTGAAGAGCATTTTGATCGCGCTAATCTCAGGGAAGGCTTAAGTAAATTGAAATTTTTTTGTGTATCGAACAGTCCATTTATCATAGAAGACCAAGGGCTATATATCACGATTCTACAACAAATATGACCGGAGTTAAGCGGCTGAAACCGCGGGTGGTAGTATCTTATAAAAATACCCACAGAAATCTACATGACAGTAACAATTTTACAATTATCTGTACTTACAGCTAAACCAAGACGTTAAAGAACATTTTTTTTAATAATTACAATTAGTGGGTATATATAGATTGTAGACATATTGTCCCCTGCATTCAATGAGCCACCAGAAACTCAAACCGTTACTAGTATCATTGCAATGAGTATCTAAGGTAAGACTTTAGAGATTTGTTCGTAAACAGCATAGGATTTACACAAAACCTTATCGCTCTACAATAGACAATCTTCAGATTGTACTCGGGCAAATCGGAAATCTGTGCGCAGTGGAGCAGCAAAGGTGTGGCTTATTAGTTTACGGGTTAGCTTCGTCCAAGCTTTACAACTGAAGTTGTTCTCCATACCCCACTAATACTGTCAATTTCAATCTGGTGCAAATTTTTCATAGCAGACTCTTACAGTTTAACTTTTGAAGTGATAACTTCTGTAACGGCGTTGAGAACGGAACAATATGATGAGTTCGCGACAGCAAACATAATACACGTAGCACTGGTAGCAGCTCGTAGCTATGGCAGCTACGTGCTACGTGCTGCTACGAGTGTTACGTGCTGCCACCTGTGCTACGTGCAGCCAAGTATGCTACTTGCTGCCACGTGTGCTACTTATATTAATTTAAGATAATTCTAATTTTCACTTTTATCGGCAGTGTCTATAAATGCCTGTCGCCTTTCTCTACGCTAAATAACATGTATCATTGCTGTATTGCTGCTGAGTATCATTGCTGTAGCACGACCGGGGAGACACCTCCTCTTTACGTGATATCGTTTTAAAATGATAGTTTTTTTATTGTGTTTTGTGCGGTTTTGCTATAATAATTGTCACAAGATTTCGTCGGACTAACATTATTTAATTTTTTGCACAAGTAACTCGTGTGGGGTGTTCGTGCACCAGTGGACGGTGTCCGGCTGATGATTACAATGATGATGAAAATTGTTTATTTACGGGCGTCGTCGGTAGTTTACAAATTCCTGCGACTGCTTGAAACAGCCTTCTTATGACGTAAAAAACAGAGATCTGTGTTAATTTTATTTTTACCATATTTAACTATATATTTTCGGTAATTAGACAAATATTCAAACATCTGTGTCTCACAATAAAATGAGGTGACACCTTCTAGTAGGCGCCGAATGACTTATGCGACTACCGAGGGGCTATGATATTATAAAACAGAACTGGTAGAGTGCGACTCGAACTAGCACACTGAGGGTTCCGTATCAACTTCATGCCGGGTATGTATGACATGAATCGCATATTTATGAAATGAATCGCATATTTAAAAGTTCAAATAATTGTTTTGTGAAAATGCTGTGTATACAGTCGTTGGCTAAGATAACATTTTGTCCAGACACTAAAGCTCTGATTATTTTCGTGGTATGATTATAATTTACTAATTTGTGGTATTTGTTATTATGTCAGCTAAAGAAAGATACCATCTGCCTAAATTTCAACTGTCTAGAAAACGCAGTTCACGAGATACGATAAGTGACAGACAGACGGACAGCGGAGGCTAGGTAAGGCGGTCCCGTTTTAACCCTTCAGGTATGGCAGCATAAAAATAGTTGTTCAATGACTTATGTGACATCTGAAGGGCTCATAAAATAAATCAAGAATAATATAAATCTTAAGTTTACGCGAATGTTACACATTACAATAAAACTACTTTTACAGATTATATCGCGGTTTATTCAATTATTTCACTAGCCCGACATTTCAGACATTCAGACCCGTGACCATGGTTGCTGTGAAGCTTCTGAAACATCGGGCTAGTTAAATAATTGAATAAACCGCGATATAATCTGTAAAAGTAGTTTTATTGTAATGTGTAACATACGCGTAAACTTAAGACATCAAAAATAAAATATTTATGAATAAATTTCCAGATGTTACACAAATGCGATTATTAAGATTATAATGTCTAATAGCGGCTAAGTAAATTAGCTAATTAAGAGTTAAGATATATTTTTGCAAATTTATCCTTCAAAGCTATTTGTTTTAAGCGTAATAAGGTTATTATTTAGTATATTGAATATTTAGTAACGGTTTTCGCAACTGTTCCAAAATTATAAGTGTAGCGGCGTGCTACGTATGGTTTTGTGATTTGGGACTAATAACGGCCTGCGATTAACCTTCCCGTTGCCGGGTCGAGGGGGGTCCAGACCGGAGCTTAGCTCCCTACTGGAGATGTGTTGTTCAAGCCTCGTCAATACGAGGCTGTGGTTGATGCGAGGTCATGTTGACCTCTGAGTGCGTATGCACATATGTCTATGTGCCTGGGCTATTGGTATCTTTGTACGATCGGCGTCTATCCATTTGTCGGGGCACTCTCACAGGTCCCAGAGCGAACTGGGAAACGTGTATGGTTCCACTCCTGTGATGGCCCTATGGACAGGCACCGAATAGCACGCTGTGTTTACGATACTGTGTATTGGTGGAAAAGTAAAGGTCAAAGGTCAGACGCGACAAACAGAAGAAAAGAAAGAAAAAGAAAAAGTTGGGTCCTGGCCGTGAAGTTGGTGTCACGGGAGAAGCGGCGGGCCGTATCCTTGCAGGAGCGTGGCAACGGGGTTGTCACGTCCCACTCGGTACCGCCCGTGTGGTGTCGGCGATGTCCATCTGCAGCGTCCAGCGAGAGGGAGAAGTGTATATATGTATATAACTTGTAGAAATGAAGTCAAATGGATTAGTGATTTTTTTTTCTAGCCTGTGTGGGAGGTATACGGAAACTGGTTATCCCCCCCCTCGGCAGGCTATATTTGTCCGGGGGGCGGGCGTGCCAGGGCGCGAGACCCCTGAGAGTCTCGTGCTCCGACGCGTCCGCCTTTTCCAACAGGATGCTCGACATCCTGCCGACAAAGTCATCAAGGGGCTCGACGCGCAGGTCCCTGAGTATAGTATGGTTCCTCACGAACCTTGGAGCCTTGACCAGTTGCCGAAACACCTTGTTCTGAACGACACGGAGCTTCCGCTTGTTCGTATCGCTCAGCAAGTGATGCCAGGCAGGAGTCGCGTTTGTTAGCCTCGATCTTATGTGGATGTTGTAGAGTGCCATCCTCATTTTTAGTGGGATGGCACTCGCCCGCAGGAGCGGCGCCAGCCTGGCGGTGGCTGATCTGGCCTTTCTGATGGCGGTTTCGGCCTGACGAGCCATCGTGAGTCCGGAGTCTAGCACGACTCCCAAGTAGTTGGCTGTCCTGTGCCATGGAATCGCGACGCCCTGTACCTTGAGCGCACCGACGGTGCTCTGTCTGGGAAAGGTGATCGCTTGTGATTTAGATGGATTGACCGCCAGCCGCCATTTCTGGAGCCACTCCGGCAGGAGATCAGGGGTTCTCTGTAGTTTTTTGGCCGCGTGCCTCGCGGTAAGAGACGCGGCCAAGAAGGCGGTGTCGTACGCGTAGAGCGCGGCGGTCACTCCGGGGGAAACAGGCACGTCCCCGGCGTAAAAGTTGTAGAGGGCTGGCGAGAGACAGCTCCCTTGTGGTACACCTGCACGAATACATTTCCTCTCGGACAAGACCCCGTCCACTCTCACCTGGAATGTCCTGTCAGAGAGAAATGACGCAATCACTTTTATGAGAGGTTTAGGCACATTGCTTTGGATTAATTTGTATATTAACCCGTTATGCCATACGGAGTCGAATGCTTTTTGCATGTCGAGGAATACGGCGGCTACAGCTTCTTTCTTGTTTCTAGCCACTGCGATCAAATGGGTGACCCTAACCAGTTGGTGAGTGGTGCCGTGGTTGGGTCGGAAACCGAACTGCTCGTCTCTGAGTGGTAGAAGGGGGGTGAGTTGTCTCAGTATGAGCAACTCTAGGGTCTTCGACAGAGTGGGTAGCAGAGTTTGTGTTTGTTCTTAGCGTCTCAGAGAGATATATTTAAATTGGGCTAAATCAACCGTGGATAGGGGATATGAACATCGAATCAGCCAACAGGCGAGCTATACGTAACGTATAAGTGTATCACGTCATTTGTAACTCATCTGATTGGACATTCTACGGCAAATTAACGTGTAAGTACGAGAACTGAACAATTAGTATTATTTATTTGATTATAAGACGGAATTCTTAATTAGGAAGATTAGATGCCATTTTGGATAATTGTTATCTCCAAAATTAAATTTCTAATTTTCAATGTTATGCGTTAGGTTAGGGTACACTCACCGAGCAGCCTCGCGAGGCAGTTGCCGCGAGAAGCAACGTGGTTAGTGTGAATGTCTCTTGGCTGAGGCAAGCGAGGCTGGTCCGTCTATATCGCGTGTCAACTTTTTATTTTACTCAAAAGCTCCGCATTGCTCGTTTGTCGCTCACAGTCTGAACGCCATCGCATATTTTGTTCACGTATCTATAATGGAACAAAAAGTATTGGTATAAGTTAGTGGCGCGCGGAGGTCTCGCGATGACACCGAGGCTGCAGCGTTCGTCCGGCGACGGTGTCAGCGCGCGGCTGGACACCCTTATGTACGTAGGTCAAACCTCGGGGCATTCATAAGACGTAGTGCCATGCTGCATAGGAGGAGGCCATGCATGGTGCATGACACTACATTTTCCTACACAACGGAATTGGGCCGGCACGACCGGGGAGGTACCTCTCCCTCACTGGATACCGCCGTAAAGTGACACCTACGGTGTCGCGTCTCATGCGGTTTGTGTGTCGGTGGTCCATTGGGGTGGCGGAGGTGAAATGGAGGGCAACGCATCGCCATAAATATGCGGATGTTCATGGGTGTTGGTAGTCGTTGACAGGCTCCGATTGCTCGCTTGTCCCCCTATACTATATAAAAGAGACGTGTTGTTCTCCTTTCCTTCTGCCCTCTTTCTTCCAGTAACCCACTCATAAACCCCGACAGCATTATTGCCACGTTTCACTAGTATTTATATCCACACCGGGCAAACGAGCAATCGGACCCTTCGGACGACTACCGACGCCTATAAAAATCCGCATAACTATTGTCATGCGGATGCATTGCTCTCATTTCTTCCGCCCTCCAATGGGCCCTCTGCTACTCATAAATTATAGAACGCGACAGCATTGCCGTCAATCCCATACATGATACCGCCGTATGCCACCTCCACCCTAGTGCCGACTGTATTCGGTTGCAATGTAGCATGCGCCTCTCACTGAAATGTAGCATGCGCCTCTCACTGAAATGTAGCATGCACCTCTCACTGAAATGTAGCATGCACCTCTCACTGAAATGTAGCATGCACCTCTCACTGAAATGTAGCATGCACCTCTCACTGAAATAAATATTATAGATGTTCAGATATCAAATTGTTTACGCAATACATATTCAATGTATTTAAACTTAGAGCCTAGGAATTATGGGCCGGTGTCCAGACATGGTTTTAGTACGAACAAGAATTCAACAGCCACAAAACAACCGCTTACACCAAGTGTTACGAGCTAAACACCGCTCAGTACATTTAGAGATCTTTATCAGAATTTCTCCGCATTTATGTAGTTTTTTTTCTTTCACATGCACATCCTTGAAAATAAATGAATGTTATATTTGTATACTTATCGCACCACGTTGGACTAGACCTGTGGTAGGTACCGAAAGTTTATAGTTACAAGACAACGGAAACATATTTAATATTTTCATAGGTGTAAGAAATTTTTATAGTAAAACATATAATTCAAACCCGTAACCTCTGGCATAACATATAAGATATTTGTATTTGTTTTGCCAGAGGCTGTTTCCTTGGTTTCTACAGGTTCCAGGGGTTACAGGGTAACAAAACTTTTTATACCATTGCTTGGTTGAGTACTGAGGCAATGTATAAGGCTATGACAAATTCTTTTCCGTTAATCAGAACAACTAAAGAATAAATAAACATCGATCGACTTTTATAGCTTTTGACATCAGGTCATCCGTTAGCTGAGCTCGACTGACCATGATCGCCGAAAAAAGTTTGTGAAACGCCGGGCTTGTTAAACAATGGAATAAACCGTGATAAAATCCGTTAAAGTATTTATATTTTAATGCTTTAAAGCAACTGCAACAAGAATTACTTTAGCACACAGAGTTTTAGCGAACACAACAAAAAACAGTTCCATTAGAGATCGGAATAAGATACAGAACACAGCGCTTGTACCAGCTGCGGAAACTCGATTCACAATAGTTTCCAATTTCGCAATATGTCCATAATTTGCCTTGCAAATTGTGCCAAAGTTTAGTCTGAGCTAGCAAGGGGTCACACAACGCTTGTTGTAAATATTTTCTACGTAAATTTCTTTAATTAAAAAATATTCTGCTATGAAATACCAGGTTAAACAGATGCGTTAAGTTGCCGGTGTGAAAATGCAAGGTGGGGTTCAGACAACGACAGCTGCAGTTGATACATTATCTGTTTCGTACCTCTAGAGACAGAGGTATAATGAGGGAGAGAGCACGAGAGAGAGAGAGAGAGAGAGAGAGACACTATAAAATCTAACGTAATGGCCGGGGCCAACTACACAAACACAGAAACACCAAGACACGCTCCCGCTGTAAAATGCCAATAGAGCCAACTAACGGATAGCAGTTTTTAGTCGGTAGTAGCTATCGCTTCACGACCTGAGCGCGACACACATTTCAGGCCCCCTTGGGTGTGCTGGATGGTGCGTAAATGCATTTTTCCTGCTAGAACCAATGCGACATACACCGCTCGTACCGGTCGAGCGATGAAATCTTACATATAGTGACACAGTTATAACATATGACTGACAGAATGTCAAACTCACACAACGCTTACGGAAACGAGCCCGGGTTCAAATCCGTAAGTTGAGAGCTTACATTGATAGAAATAAGATAACGCGACTCTAGAGAGCTCTAATAATAAATAAACTAGGAATATGGCTTTTGCCGATTTGTAGCGCAAATCGACCCCCTCCGTCAGAGGGGAGGGGTGAGGAGGCCGACCTCCTCAGATAAGCCAAATATTAAACGAGCGCAATTATCCTTATTCACGCCATCGCAACTCAAACGGCATCGTGCGCGCGCCGTCCCACTAGAGTGGGGAGGGGGATCGCTTCCCCCTTTTCGGTCCCAAAAATAATTACTATAGGGTACGCCCACAATCAACCCGGTACATTTCTTCCCATCTGCGGGAAAAGAGGGGGGTCTGTCTCCCTAAACCTGAAGATAAAAAAGTCTTCGTAGTCAGTCGAACTCTTGAGGCTGGACTAGCGCCGCCAACCAGTATTAGGTCCCTCCGAAAAAAAAAATTAAAAAAAAAAACGGGGCCAACTTCAGCTTGCTCAAAGATCGCAGATTTTGTAACACGTCGGCGTGTCATATCAGGTACATGTTCTTTAACGCGAGTTTTATTGATCTCTAAGTTAGCCCTATATAACAGAGTCCACAGTTGTTCAAGCTTGTACACTACTGCATCTTTTAGAGGGACTAACCTTTTTGGCGGCTTAAAATAAGTTTTTATATCCCTAACCAGGGCTAACTAAAGATCTATAAAAATTCGCGTTAAATAATGTATAACTGATATGAAACTCGGACGTGTTACAATATCGGGGAGCATGCTGAAGTTGCCCCTGCCATTACATTGGATTTGATATCCCGCTAATCCTCACTAGGTGACACCGGTTTCATTCAGGGATGATCTGTGCGGCTATTGAAGTTAAAAAAACATCCAAATTTCAATAGAAAAGATGGCTGGGTTGTGCCCTCTGCCTGGGACCCAGTGGTAAACATAATCAAATCAAAAACTGTACATAACATCCCAATACGACAATATATAAAAGTACGGTTTGCGCTAATCGGAACAACTAAATAATATATGACATCAGGACATCTATCATCTCAGTCCATCCGTGACCGTGGTTGCTGTAAAGCTTCTGAAACGTAGGACTAGTTAAATAATTAAATAAACCGTGACAAAATACATAAAAGTAGTTTTATTGTAATGAGACATCAATATTCAAAACCTAGGTTTAAGTCCATAAATAACTATTGCCCAGCGACTTGTTTAATCCGCAGCAAAACATGCAAGAAAGTAATTATATGTGATACACCTCTGTGCACTGTTCGAATAAATTTATTTACATTTGTAGGGCTACCGTTGTATTAAAATTTTAACCCTTATGAATAAAAATGATATAACTAGTTCTTAAGTAAGGTGTATCGCCATGTTGCGTTGCAACCGAAGTATGTCGGAACGATCGAGGAGGTACCTCTCGTTCACATGGTACGCAGTAGTAGAACGCATAAACCTTGATTGTGACGATGTCTATGGCCTATGGTCACCAAACGGCTTCAAATGCTCTTTTGTGTTCGCCCTTAATAATGTAAAAGAAATCATAATTGCTTCGCCTACTTATTAATGACTTGTAGTCCGTAACGGCTTCGCACAGACATTTCACGAAATATGCCAAACAAAACATTTATTAAAATATAGACATTATAAATTTCAAATTTAGGCCTCGTGAACATTATACGTTACAGTGGTAACAAATTAAATTGGAGACAGAACAACGTCTGTCGGGACAGCTGCTTGTGAATAATTTCTGTCTTTACTTTGACATTAATTTCATGGTAACATTTTTCATAATGATCGAAACGTTCTAGGAAAATGATATATAGCCTATGTTTAATGAACATATACAATAATCGATTCAGTTTTCCACGACTGATTAAAAAAATACCGTAACAAGAACTTCGTTAAAACCTAATGAAAAATAAACGAATCATTGGACAGCCACTCGTGATTAAATAAACCGCATCCGATTGAGTTTCGGCAGTTAATTGCAGTGTAAAAACGTTCGCGAACGTACAATCGGTTCATTAGTTAGGTGTTTCGAGATGTATTTGGGGCGTAAATCGATTATAATTGAGGAATCGATTTAAATAAAACGAGTTGGGGTCCTTTTGATTTAATTACTGGTTTCTGTTTATTATAGGTATCATTCTGCGCGATTGTACCTACGCGTATTGGTATTTATAATATTAATAATGCCAATATGAATTGGCGTCATTAGTCGTTAAAAGGCTCTTAATATTCGTTTTCTCAAAAAAAATTTAAATTGAAAAATAAAAATATTTAAATATGAATGTACAGGACAAAAGTGGGCAATAGAAAAAGAAAAAAAAAATTATATCGTAATCCTGTAGGTCCTTTTTAATTCCAGTTTCACACTCTTGTTCGTGATAATCTTATAATATGGGTTTTTTACTGCTCTACGCCGACTGAAGTGTCCAGTGCAGCTTCATCGGGTACTCTAAGACACGTCGGGTGACAGTCTAGGTGAGATTGTGGTCGATAGGGGACACTCCCCTCCTTTCCCGCATATGTAAAAGATGAATCCCGATAGCTATTTAAGATCTAAAGGAACTATTATTATGTTGACCGAGGGAACCGGGTCCTCTCGGCCTCCCTCTCAAACGATAGTAGTTGCTCCCGCGCGGTAGCCAAGTTTGGCCTAACATTATCGTGTTTAAAAATGTAGTCTAACCCGTGTTATATAGCCATCTATTATACAGAATGTTGGTGGGGTATGACAGTACGACAACTCAAGTACTGAACAATATTTGACAGATTTTTATGTGTCTAGACTAGGAATGACTTTAGATATACAATGTCCTATTCGTTGTCTAATTACAATTCACATTTTGTATGCTACTAATTTTATATTTATCATCCCAGGATCATTGTGGCCAAAAATATCTCTCATCTTCTATCAGCGACAAATCAGTAGACTAATATTGGACCGATAAAATAGATAATATATTCAGCGTGAGGGATGTAATTTATGTTTCAATGCAAGAAATTATATCGACAGCCGCTAAGTGCCCTTACGTTTCGGACGGAAAGTTAAATTAAATTTTGGTGTACTGTTGATTATTTGAATGTATACATTATTGATCAGCCGTTCTATTTTTACTATTGTCCCACTGGTATATAAAATTCATGTTTGGCAGACGGGAATATTCATGGCTGTATCATGGTTATGAAGATACCATCCCTCTATCCCCCCAACGGACCACCAGAGATTCTAGAGCCACATGAAATGCCACTATATCGCTATCACTTTATTGTAGTATCATGTGACTTCTCGATCACGTCTCGAAACCGTCCGTAGAAACAATGCGCACAACGTAAAGTTATGTACTATAAGAACAATTTAAAATCATGCGCGTAAGGTCGACTTTTCTGAAAGATCCATTTATTTATATTCTTGGATGCTCTAGAATGACAGTTCAGCATGAAATCGTGTATCTTGTTTTTGTAAATCAACAATTTATACACAATATGTTAATATACAAATGCGTGCGCAGGCACCAGATGATTCCTCTCAGGAGGACTATTTGTCTACATAACTTCTGATGTGAATTCTATTCTGTTCTATTAAAAATCATATTAGGATAATAGTGCCTACTCTCCTAAAAAAATTTTTTTGAAGAACAATGTTCTTATTACACTTTCTTAGTATCAGGGCCAGGGAGCAATCAAAGCCAAGAACGTCAAGTGCTTCGTTACACTTGACGCTCTTAAAAATATTAAGCTTTTGCCTGAATATTTAATCCTGTCTGTTTAGGAGTCTGTGTTTATGTTGTGTTATGTCCTTTTAAGAGTAAGGTACATATTACTACTATCTAATGACTTACTTTTACTGATGTCTTAATATTTTGGGTCTACCTGATACACATCGCATTACATTTGACCGCAAGGTTGGGGAAACCCGTAGCATTGCTTCGATGATGTAAAATATAGCATTCACAACACTTTTACAAATTTATCATTGTTTCACTAGCCCTATAGTGTGTTCTTATATGATTGTTTCACGGTCTAGTTTTTTCTTCGTAGGGCTAATTTCCTATCACTACTTTAGAGCTATGTGGTTCTTGAATACGCTATCACGTCCTCAGATATACCTAAAAAAGTCCTGTACTTGCTCGTGGTATTGTGTTAGAGGGCAGTAAAAATGGTCTAGTGATAAGCATTAGGTAGAGGTAGTGACATGATGAATAGGAGGAGGGATGTAGTACATCCTCCTGTGCAACGGAATTGGGCCGGCACGACCGGGGAGGTACCTCTCGCTCTCATAATACCGCCGTAAAGTGACATCTTCAGTGTCCCGTTTCGTACAGTCTTTGAGTAGTTGGTGGCCGATTTCGGATATATAATAACCGACGCCCATGAACATCCACATAGTAATTATGTGGATGTTCATGGGCGTCGGTTGTCGTAAAAAGGCTTCGAATGCTCGTTAGCCCCCTATTATATATTGAGGTTAAATTGATTCCACGGATCAAAAAGTGTTACTTCAATTTTTAATTTCAAATAACAATCTGAGCGAGAGCGGCTCTAGTCGTAATGAACGACGCGCATCTGAATAGACGCATGAAATAACGGAGAATACACTTCTGCAAATTTCTCTTGAGAAGCTGGCTAGTCTATAGAGATGGCCTTGGTAGCCTAAATTCGGCTAGAAGCCTATCGTTACTATGCAACGAACCAAGCTACACAATGAACAGAAAATGAACATACGCATGCTAATAATGTTCGTTTAAATTACAATCAACGTCTAAAGATATATATCGGGGCATATTTATGAAGCGTTTTCTGTAACTTCACATAGCGTGTCATATAAGTTTATGTGTGAAACGACGCCAGATGTTTATCTGCGTGGGTTTGATCACGCGCCTTTATTTGTTATAATTATAAGAAACATTATCAACGGCCGCCGCAATATCAAGGTAGTAGCTTTATTATGGCTATGTGTCAGATGTCATATACCTTTTTGAAATTAGAATTCCTTCTTTTTTTTTCGTTGCGTTACCTCCTTAGGAATTTATATATTGCTAACTGTACTCCGCGTGAGTTGATATGTTCTTTCTTCGCAGAAAAAAAATCAGAGAATCTGAATAACGTTCTCACAAAAGAGGGCAACGAACATATATAGCAATTATGCGAATGGTAATGGGCGTCGGTAGTCGTAAAAAAGCTAACTTCTCGTTTTCCCCCTATTCTGCAAAAAAGAAACTTTGGAGAATTGAGCAATTTTGGAGGTAGGAGGATGTTACACGCGCACAAAGTATAAAAAATTCTAATGTCTCTTTGGGTGATCATTATGTGTATGGTGTCAATTTGCCTTCGGTATATTGTACAACAGTGTGTAACAATTAAGTTTTGAAACTTTTTTTTTTTTTATAAAAAAGTATATCTGTCATAATAACTATAATTAAATAGTCTCTTCAGCCAAGAACCTACATATTCGTGTCACAATGCACGAATTAATATGTCATTAAAATTGTGTTGTTGTTGTGTTGTTGTTGTTTGGATCTAAAGTTCTGTTTAATTGTAACAGAGTTTATATTCTTGCCTGACTTTAGTTGGCTCATGAAGCCAAGTGAATATCAATCTTACTGGTTTTCAAAGCTCTACTCCTTATAACTTTTATTTTTCTTTTCATAAAACACTATATTATTCAAATATATTGAATGTAAGGAATGAAGGACAA
>JAFELO010001182.1:602537-655667 GCA_017140195.1 Eumaeus atala | reverse complement strand
GGGAGTCTACCAGATAAGACTTCTTACCCTCACCTTTTTACTAACCAATAACATAAAACTTCATTGTTGTTCTTGTACTGTTTTAAGTCTGTCCTGGATTGTGAATGTAGAAGGACCAATTGAAATAAATGTGCATCTAAAGTTTAATATAACTCTTATAGTCTCTTTAGCCCCCATGTGAACTCCTTTTACAGAATTTATAGAATCTTATAGAATAAAAATAAATGGTGACAAATGTACCTAAACGATTTACACATGGCATATTAAACATACATGTTAAAAATGGTGCCAATGGTTGACAAGTACCGTTTTGAATTATTATTATATAAATATATGCTACTTAACACATTACGTGCTACTTCTTTCGTGACTTATATACTAATCCGACTTTAAATTGATGTTTGTTTGAGGCTTAACTTGAATCTCTTTGTCATAACTTTGGAATAATAATTGTTTTGTGACCGCAACTGTATTTCATTTTGGAATAGGTATTTTTTTTGTTGATGCGGGGAAACACACACTGCCTTCACTGGCCCTGGGTGGGGTCCAGTAGTGTGTGGGACTCGCGGTACATCATAGTGCCGAATACCCACAAAAACCATCGCGAGTTGGTGACGTGCCCCGGAACCACAGATCATCAGGGCACCTCGACGGCTAGTTAGTCACCTAAGGGCCGATGCCACCTCACCCCACCTACTTTGGGACAGTGCAATAGAGTGAGGTTCACATCTTCGCACCTTGTCGCATTCGCAAAAGCGTCGCCTTCTTTTGCTCTTTTGTCACCCCTTCTTATAAGAGGGGTATAAGGAGCGTCTGCCTCCTCGGTTCGATTGGCTTCGCTCAAGGTGTCTGGGTTCTCCCCAGGGTACTGAGCCCTACAGCCACGACTAGGCTTGAACCATGGTGTGGATATGGAATGCGTATAGTTCATTGAGGCCAAAACATTGGATGTAAGTAACTAATGATAACTTCACATTATGTTATTAGTTTGGCAGTTTTAACACCAATATAAGGTTATTGTCTAAACAGGCACGAATTTCCGTAAGAGGTAATGCCATGATGATGATGCTTAATTGGATGGTGGGAACCAGGGTTGTACCTCCACGCGAATATCTGTAGTTGTCATCAAGAGGCTGCGACTGTTCGTTTGTGTCTCATTTTGTAGAAAATCTCTTGAAGTGAAACGCCTCTGGCCCCGCTGAAGTACATAATGTTGCCTCTACAATAAACTACTTCACCTAAGAAAAGTGCGCCTAAAACGAGGTGTCCTTAATTCCTTTAGAAGCCGCAAAGTAGCCAACGTGCAGTACTACGTACGACTAAAAATAACAATTCTTTCCGCGAGGCACTTGCTTATATTTGGAATGCAAAATGAAAACAAACCCGGTCACTCCAGCAATTGCGCTTTCAACGCGAGCATTCATTTATTAAAACTTCCCCTATACAAGTTTTGCGCACAAAGTTTGGCTCCTATCTATCATGTTTACGGTGGCTAAATTCGCAAGTCGACTTAACGCTGTAACGCCTGGTTAATGTATTTATTTATTGTTACATGAATAATTCTCTCCCCCAATGGGCCACAGCCATCACTTTTAAGGCGGTGTTATGTACGTGTGAGGTGTCTCCCCGGTCGTGCCAGCTGTACTCATTGGTACTACCATGAAGTAAGAATTTAAACTTTAAAATTCTACCTTTATTTTATAATGTAGTACATCACCATTTCTGACTGCTTTTAACTGTCACACTGGTGACGTCTCATGAGTCCTACGCCGCCATCCTTAATATAATTACGGGCGATGTCTTTCCGCCCACATTTTTCCCCGATCCTTCCAGCTGGGGCAGAAGTTATTATTTAGATAGCAATCTAATACTGGAATATTTTACAAATTTGTCCAATAATAATATTAGGTGCTTACATATACAATTGGCGTTTTGTATGAGAGGAACAAAAAGTAGAATGTTTTTAAACATAATATATTTAATTATTCAAAGTATGAACCATTGTTTTCTATGCACTTTTGCCATTTGATAGGTAGTTCATTGATTCCTTTACTAAAAAGAACTATTCGGACGGGAATCAATGAAATCTTTGAAGGTAATTTGGACTGCGCCGTCGGAGTTGAATTTTTTCCCTTGCAAGAAGACATCCAAATTTCGAAAAAATCTATTGGAGCAAGTTCCGGGAGTACGGTGGATGTCGTAGACTTTCAAATTAAAGCTTTTCTAATTTGGTAGCCGTTTACATTTTCGCTAGCTTTACCATCATGGCTTGCATTTGCTAACAATAAACATCCAGATTTGAGACCACTGCTTTGAACAACACTGGCACAAGTCCACTAAACGCTCACAAGTAACTTTTTTGGGGTTAATTTTCGCTTGGGGGAGGATTTGGCGGGCTGGTCAGGTTAAAATACCTTCATTATTGCGCCGGTTTAGTAGTGTAAAGCTGCAGTTGACGCGCGTTTGCCGGTTTGCTTCAGTCAATTCATGAGGTACTCACCTTTCAAGCTTTTTAATCTTCCCAATTTGCTTTAAGTGAACTAAAAGAGTTTCATCACTAACTTCGCAGCTTGCAGCTAACTCGGATGAATTTTGCAATGGATCCGCTTCCACAATAGCCTTCAACTCTTTGTTATCAACTCGGGTCTCGGGCCGTCCACGAGCATTGTTCTGCAGGACGAAATTACCTGGACGAAAACTTTGGAATCTAAAACGACCTGTATTTTCTTTTGCAACACAACCACTACATACGTCATTCACCCTTAGAGTCCTTTCCGCAGCATTAGTGCCACGGCGGAACTCGTACCTGTAAATTAATGAGATACTTTAAGTTTTCCATTTTGTAAAATGAGTGACGCAAACGGAACAAAACAGAAGTAAAAAACAAATGAATTATGGTAATTGAAACACAAATACACGAGTAAATAGCTGTACAAATTTGAAGTTGGAATTCCTTGGCAAAGAGGAAAAATTCGTGATTGAAGTGGCCAATAAGAAAAACGCCAATTTCATATGTAAGGACCCCTAACATATGTTGCTGTTAGTACAGATCACCAGCAGTATGTCGCGCATTCATTTAACTTTTATTAAATAAATAAATTGAAAAAAAAAAAAAACACGAGGACTCGGTTCCTTTGGTCATAGCGTGATGACACGTAGCCTCTCTTTGATAACTGGGCCATGCTATACTGAAATAATTTTAAATCGTACCAGTGCTTAGTTTTTTTATGAGATAGGAGACAAACGTGCAGGCAAACCACCACCTGTCTGCAAGGTTATCCCGTCCAAACGAATAATTAAATTTATAATATTAGTAGACGACCGGTTGGCTCAATTGGTAGCTGGTGTTTAGCCGAGTCAGAGGTTGCGGGTTCGAATCGCGCCTAGGAAATGGATGTTTATATATGTAAATAAAAATCTTACATATATAAATTTATTAAATTTATAAAAAAATATATTAAATATACTTCCCTTGTATACTACCTGTAACACAAGTCCTTGCGGTACTTAGCACAGGCCTAGGCTATCGTGGTGCGATAAGTTAACAGATATTATTTCATAACACAGATGAGTGAAAATGTATTTCCTACCACATGTGACCTTCCCAGCTCGTGTTCAAGTTGAAGGGTGGTTGTAATCTCTTCCCACGTCGCGAGCTTAACACTCCTTCGCTCGTTTGTTGCCTAAAAATAAAAATCAGGACATATTTCTTTGAGAAGTTGTAGGGAACGATAAACCTGGTAGGAAATTTATTAAATTTTGATGTTCGAGTACAAGAATGATGTTATGCGTATAGACATTTATTTCCAAAAACACCAAGACAGTCAGCCTCTCAAGACTGGGTGTAACACGTATAATGTAATGATGCACTGTAAAAACAACTTAAAATCATGCGCGTAAGCTATAAATGATCGCATCATTGCTTGAATTTATGGATTATTTATGCGCCTTGGGTTGATTTTGCAAAAATGTATGTTGATGCACAACAACGGACCCGTTGTATATCGTATTTTTGTAAATCAATGGTAAAAAGTAAGTGTTTGAATTATAAGTGGTCTTCTGGTAACCGTACATAGGAGTGACAATAAGTAAAGTAAGGCTGTATGTCTTTATCCTTACTTATACTATACAGCTGAAAAGTCTGTTTGTTTGAACGCGCTAATCTCAGAAACGACGAGCCCGAATCGAATGATTATTCTCGTGTAGGTTAGCCCATTTATCGAGGAAGGCCATAGGCTTCACTGTGATGCTACGACTAATTGGTGCAATCGCAATGCCAGTATATCATAATATTGTATCATTCGGAGACACTTTCATGTGTATTCAACAAAATTCTTAAAAAAAAAACTAAAAATATTTGGCAATTATATATAGACTATATGACAATCAAATAGTGCCACCTAGCTAGTCTGATGACAGAACTCGACGGCGGCTATGACGCTTAGCCTGCTTTTGATTACCATACCCGAACTCATAAGACTTATTCGATTCGGAATGATATACTTAAAATTAGTTGAGTCGTTATATTATGCCTATGATAAATCTGGGCAATTATAATTCACACAACCCTATAACAAGATGGGAGTAATGTTTTATTACAAATATAAACATTAACTTTACAAAATTAAAGGTAAGCTTTAATGACGCACTAACTAGTATATATTAAGTATGATTTAACGTTATAGTGGTAATAAGTCGTAATGAAAAACACCAAGTTTTTAATTACTGGAGCTGCAACAATTATAAATTTTATTTAACAACGTTGGGTTGGAGTTTAATGACCTCCACAAAATATTCAGTGTCCAACTGTGTTATGAGCTCTGTAAAACTATGGGCTAGGGTGACCATTGACCACTATTGTGGGTTTTGTTGTCGTTAAAACTTAGTAACAAGAATATATAGTTGAAGATTTTTATTATAATATTGTATAACACTGGTTTATAGGGCAATGTATAGTTTAGAATGGGATAGCAGTACAATATGACAAAATTTATTTGATATTACCTGTGCTTTAAATATGGTAACAGTATGATTTTTATGACGTGTTTAAGTAAACTATTTAATGACGTGTATAATCATTATATAAGCAGTAGAATTTAATCCGGATTACAATAGAACCTCCATTTAACTGAACTGTTATTATAGAGTGTGGCAGTGGTACTTATTACTATTTTATAGTTAATGCCGTATTTAATAATCGTCTCCAATAGACTAATATTAGATCCAAAATAGGAAACCCAACTGTTAAAAATGTGAGTAACAATATTAAATTTCTATAAATAATAAGTGAAATTAAGCAGCTTGAATTACAATTGTTGTTAATAACGTTCGGGTGACCTTACAGCTTGTTAATTAAATCAATCTTATCTATCTACCTGTAAGTTTTTACAATAAACCTATTTTTATGGATTTTATCACGGTTTATTTAATTATTTAACAAGCCAAGCATATGAAATTATTTTATTGTGATGACAGAAATTTTGAATGTGGTAAAATGGACAATGTCTAATGTAAGTTTGAACTTGATAATCTTCAGTCATGGTCACCCTACACAAGCGACATGTTTATAACGCCGTAATAATTAGGGGAAATATTATAGTAGGGGTGGGGTACAAATAAATATTTATTTGGCTTATGAGTGTAGGGCATTGTACTTGTATCCGACTACCAAACAATGGGTGTTATGCTCCTTATTATCATCATCATCAGCCGGACCACGTCCAATGCTGGACGTAGGCCTGCTCCATAATGAGGCATGGTCACGAGCCACATGCATCTAGCAGCGTAATGCTCTTACTGTATACATGTTCTTTATAATCTTTTGATTATTGAGGCCAATACTACAATATACTAATTATCATCATCATTATAAGTCCTTATCGGTCCACTGCTGTACATGCCTCTTTCAGTGAACGCCAAGGCGACCGATCTCCTGCTACTCGCATCGGCTAATGCACGGAAATCATCTTCCCGTATGGTGAATGGTCACTTCGTTTTCCTAAACGCTGCCTTCACTTCAGAGCCATAATGGACCATCTACCATCTGTAATTCTGAGTGTAGGACCAGCCACTCGAGCTTATTCTATTTGTACTAATATTATAACTAAATAAACGTCTGTGCGCTTGAAGTTCACACAAAAACTGTTAAATGAATCTCGTTAAAATTTGGCAAAGATTCTGAAATAACGTGACATAATTTATGTCGACAAAATTAATGGAGATATATTTCAAGTGCGTTATTGGGTCCTAATGAAGTTGGAGTTTGGAGCGGGAATACCCACTAGAGTGACACGTTACCAAACGCAACATGTTATGTAAACATGTTGTGCACACACAGGTGCACTCTCTGGTTGTAATACGACGGCAAGGCGACACAATCCATGCGAGATCGAACAGAATTGACTTTCATTTTTCGCGTAGCAAAATATTCGCTCCGGGCATATTTGTATGAATATAATAAATGTGGAGGTAGCAAGGCGTGACTTGTGGCACGCGGTTCTCTCTGCCTTTCCCGTAAGTGATCTGGCGTGAAGGAATCGGTTGGTGAGGATTTGTTTTATCAAACAAATAGGGGGCGGGGGCTAACTTCACCGTGTTTGCAGAATGCATATTTTAAGATAAAATATTTGTTTAACTAGTTTTATTGAAATAAGTAAAATTATCGTTAACTTAAGACATCATTATACAACTGTATTAGTGCAAATTTTAACTTCGTGTTTATAATAGTTCCGTACTCTAGTAATATTAACCTTTATATTCTCTTATTTACGTTGGAGTCGCGTCAATAGGACACATCGATTGCTCATTTGACTGTCTATACAATAGGAAAATACTTTCCGTTTAACAAAATGGGAAGAGGTAGTGCCATGCTGCGTAGGAGGAGGTAGTGCCATGCTTGGTGCATGACACTACATCATTCTATGCATCGGAGTTGGGCCGGCACGACCGGGCAGGTACCTCTCGCTGACATAATACCGTAAAGTGACATCTTCAGTGTCGCGTTTCGTGCGGTTTGTGAGTAACCGGTGGCCCATTGGAGGAAGAGGACAATGCATTGGTATAGTAATTATGTGACATGGGCATCGGTAGACCTAAAAAGGCTCGTTTGCCCCCTATTCAATAAAAAGAGATAGCAAAGGAACGAACAACGGCCCACTCGGGTTTACTGTTAATGAAGGAATTAAGTTTAATTGGCCATGTGACAGGATGCTGGCGTGTCGGAGGACTTTGATGATTACATCTGTACGTTAATTAAATAACATCCAACGATCTTATGAGGGTACGGCGTGGCTGTGTGCTTATAGTCTTATGAATGAATTAGCTGTGCCCCAAGATTTATCAAGATATAGGATTATATATCAGGACTATTGCGAACTGCACCACAGCATAACCGCCTCTTCACTACAGTGTTATGTGAGCACGAGGCCGAGTGGGGTGTGCCAACAGGCTATTCAGCCCGCCACCTCACAACCGTCGGCTTTTGCGCGCACGCTCCCGCGGTAACGCAGCCGTGCGAAGAGTCGCTAAGCAAGGCTTTAGGCTTCGCTTTACTTGCTACTACATATATAGGATAGAACATAGAAATCTACACACATGCATACAAGGTATGGAAACACTTGCATACAAGGTATGGAAACACATGCATACAATATATGGAAACACATGCATACAAGGTATGGAAACACATGCATACAAGGTATGAAAACACATGCATACAAGGTATGGAAACACATTATCCTCCCTGTTACACAGTCGGCACCATTTTATCTAAATTTTTGCATTTTCTGTGTGAAACAATTATACAATAGGTTCATAAACACTTTTAATATTAGTCGGAGGTAATATGAACAGACATACCAATTGAGAATATAATATAGATAGCTATGTAACTATCGACGCCCATAAACATCCGCATAATTACTATGCCGATGCGTTTTCCTCCTCTTGTATGGGCCGTATACTTATCATTTTACATCACACGAAACCGCAGAGAGGCACCTCCGCAGTCATGCCGAACCATTAATATAATTACTGTTTACATTAATTTGACAACTTAATGATTTCTAATAAATACAATATACAATGTATACCGAGGCTGAAATACAATACACATTATCGAGGAGATACATGTAACACATGCTAACAACATTCAAGCACCCGGCTCACTGATTAAACTGAAATACTATAACTTAAGCATCAAATATCAATTGTCAACTGACATTGTAATGGTCTATAGACATTGAACAGTTTCAGCATATTATATTATTATAGTAAGCTGTAGGAAATTGTGTGAATTTAAATAGATGTTGCCTTTATTTTCGTAATATTTAACGGTCACGGGGGGAGGGGGGGCTGCAGTGGATTAGAAAAGGAGAGCAACGTATCGTCATACTTCTGTGGATGTTCTTGGGCATCTGTAGTCATGAAAATACTCATTATCCCCCTATTATACTACTCGTTCCCCCTAAACTATACAGAAAAGTAGGTTGAGGGTCAACCTACTTTTCTGTAAAAATAAAAAATATGAGCAATATTTACAAAATAAAAAATATGAGCAATATTTACGGCAAGGACTTTTGGTAGCCTTTTTAAGCAAATTGCGCAGTATGACATTTGGCACACTTATAGATTATGTGTAAAAGTGTAGCAAGCTAATGTCTTACACGATATGATTTACATACAATGTTAAACCTTTTGTAATACACAATTTGTGACACTGTACAACATTTAGTTTTGTTACATGCCTATAGATACAGTCGATCTGTATTTGAAGCCGAACGATTCTCTTATAATTATGATCGAATTTTGATCTCTGGGCGATCGCTAGTAATTGTAATTTCGTGCAATGTTCTTTGTACACAAAGGAGTATCGACAGTACCAGTCTATAACGCTAGCCGCATGCTCGAGAAATATGACGTCAAGGTAGCGTTATATTGTAGCAATTGTATATTTCACTCTATCGGGCGATGCGTTCACAGATCAATTGTTAGAGAACCCTTATAGCGTAAAGGTATATCGTTTATATAACAGACTCGCAATTTTGAAGACAGCCACTTTTTTCCAATTATTTTTTAGTGAATAACAAATATTTGTTCTAATTTTTTTTACTAAGCACCCTCAATATTATTGATGTTTTAAGTTTACGCGAATGTTATTCCTTACACCAAAACTACTTTTACGGATTCTATCGCGGTTTATTTAATTATTTAACTAGCCAAACTTTTCACGTTTCCGAGAGTCCACCGGTGACCACGGTTGCTGTAAAGCTTTTGAAACGTCGGACCAGTTAAATAATTAAATAAAGCGCGATAAAATCCTTAAAAGTAGTTTCATTGTAACATCGATATATTAAAGCTGATAGAGATAAGGTATTTATTACGCCCTTGAGATCAGCTGCATCCAAGAGGGCAGTAATCCGGTATCAGATTTTCAAACGCTACAAAGTTGGTACTCATAAATTCGTCAGTCATGAAGTTGGCACACAAGTACACAGTCTACACCATCCCGGTAAAAGGGATACGTCGGGAGGCAATAAATATCAGGGGGCCCAACATAAATTATCCTTAAAAGTACTTTTATTGCGACGAACGTACGTCGAGTGTCATCATTACCTTTTTATTCTGAAAGTAGCTGACGTGAAGACCTTTAGACGATAGTACGGTACTAATGGTCTTAGTACCGTATTATCGTCTAAAGGTTTAGGGGCCAGTTTCACAGGCTATAAACGTGTCAAATGGAAATTTAATAATTTAACCGTTCACGTTAAGTTACATCTCCGTACTATGAGTGTGTAACGTTCTTAAGTTACATCTATGTACTAAAATTATTGATTTACACAATTAGGAGATTCTAGATTTCATACTTAACTATAATTATAAAGAATCCGGACGACCTGCTGGCTCAGTTGGTAACTTGGCGGTTAGTTCGCGTGTTACCCCAGAGATCGCGGGTTCTAATCCCGCCTAGGTCATGGATGTTTACACATGTATTACATGTATTTCTATAATAAAAATCTTAAATATATAAAATTTCTTAAATTTATAAAACATATTAAATATATATTCGTTGTCTAGTTCCTGTAACGCAAGTCCTTACGGTACTTAACACAAGGCTAGGCCAACGTAGTGTGATAAGTCCACAGATGTTTTAAATGGATATGATTGTATATAATTTTAACAAGGAAGAGGAGATTTAAGTTTTTACAAAGTGCCCAATTTGACATGTGCATATCTTTTACATAGGCTATTAATTGAAGTAAAACTAAATAAATATTCTTGTCTATGAAGAATTGCATAGCAGCATCATTTAAACTTAATATTTTTTTTGAACGGTTTTATTGGAAAATTAGTT
Organism: Eumaeus atala; assembly: GCA_017140195.1. Lineage (NCBI taxonomy): Eukaryota > Metazoa > Arthropoda > Insecta > Lepidoptera > Lycaenidae > Eumaeus > Eumaeus atala. Next base: position 645,316 of record JAFELO010001182.1, on the reverse strand, counting down.
TGAAATTTTCGTCAGCATGGCACTACCTCTTTCCAGTGTTTTCACGTAAATTTTCACCTCGCATTTTGATCAAGCCAGCAAAAACTACAAAACCATTAGCGTAAAAAAGGCTAATTGTAGGGGACTTGTCTCTGAAGCTTTACATGAAAATGTCATTGTCCTAAAATTGAGCTTTTTAATCCCTAACTAAATGGGTTACAAAAGCTTTCCTGTGTAAAAAGCACTAGGTTTGTTCAACATTATGTAAGCTAACAATATTATTTCATCCATTCAGAAAGCTTTTACTATTTTATTTGTATAAGGGTTGAAAAGAACGTCGGAACATTGTGGCAGATGACGACACCCATATATTTTTACACAATTTTTATGCAGGTGTCACTTCCGACGTCTTCAATGTGCCACCGGATACTCACAAACTGCTTGAATCGCGACAGCGTAGCTGTACACTTTGTGACGGCATCATATGTATAATGATGTGAATGTCATATGGGTTACGTTTTATGCCATTTGGCCACAGATCCCTAGAAATGCTCATTTAATAGTTAGGTATACCAAATTATATTTTTTACCAAATTTGCAGCAATTATTAAATAGTCTCATTCAATAGCATTCAGAGCCATTTAACTATCGACGCCCATAAACAGAGCCAAATGATAGTCAAATAACCATCGACGCCCATTAATATCCGTATGGTTAATGGTTATCCAGACGTCTTGCTTACCTTCAACTTATCCATTACAATAGGTGATTCTCATATTTCCCGTTGCGCACAGTAACATACGAAATGATGCTCTCCAAATTTCTAGCATACACCTCCTTCTCAAATTTCGTTGGTCTCATTATTTGCACGCTTTCGTCATGCATTCACCAGCTTACTTCCCAAGTAAAGAGCGTGTTCTGCTAAAAAGCAATGACTATAATAAAATATTTTGGTAGTTCTTTCAGTATATACACCAAATGTGAATATCTTTTTATAGTATTAGAGCAAACAGGCAATCGGAACCCTGTAACTACTACCGACGCCGCATTATAGTTGTCACAGAGATGCGTTTCCTCCTTCCACTCGAATAGGCCACTGGCTACTCGCAAATTGTATAAAACTTGAAACTATAGACGTCACTTTAGGGCAGTGTCATGTGAGCGAGAAGTACCTTCCCGGTCGTGCCGGGTCAATTCAGCTGCAATGCAGCATGGCGCTACCTCCTACTAAAAATATCTACTGTAAAAACCTACTCATATCTCGTCCGTCCATCGCCCTACGTGTAGACTCGATTTGTTTGTTTTGTCAGTATTTTAATTGGACATATTATAATTAATTCACTTATGATATCGCGCACGCAACTCAGTACACGCAACACTGGTTTAACGCACAATTTGTCATGCAACGCACGTATACCAAGGTTTTGCATTTACCACTTGAGATATTGTACAATTTGAGCAAACCTAATATTGTAAGTGGGTATTGCGTGAGAGATCAATATTTACACGACAGAATTTTTAGAAGTTAAATTGAGTAGATTTTAAAAAATGTAAGATAAACAAAAACTTAAGAAAAAAATAATACGCTAAAATAACCGTCTGGCATGTAATGTCCACAACATTATTTTTAAAAGATCATTTTTTTTTGCTGATGTATGTGAATACCCACAGAAACCACTGCGGGTACCATCAGCGCCACCTTTGGCCTTTGAGGTCTGTTAGTCAACCGGACTTGTCGACAATTAGTCAGTCCAATGAGACTCTGATGTCACATGTAAAGATAGGAGATGAGATTCCCATCCCCATCACTTTTCGTTGCTCATTAGTTACCTACTTTTAAAAAAGCAGTAAGTACAAAGGGCAGTCCCCTCGGTTAAATTGGCTTCGCCCAAGTTTAGGACACAATAGGCCACTGAGCCTCACCGCCACGAACTTGCACTTTAGTGGCGATATAAAAGGACAGATCTTTGTTAGAGATGGTGTCATGCTGCGTTGCATCCGAATTGAGCCGGCGCGACTGGACAGGCACTGGTCGTTCACGTGTAGTTTGTGAGGATGGGGAGAAAGAGGATAACGTATCGGAATATGCGGATGTTAATAGGTGTTGGTAGTCACCAAGTGGCTACGTTGGCTCGACTATGCCCCCATAGCAAAACGTACCTTGATACATTTACTAAGAAGTTGCATCATAAAATCCCGAGTCATATCTTAATTATAACTTAATGCGTGTTAAAGTAGTCTTTCAATTTACTAGTTAAACACATTACTTAGTATGCGCTATAAAAAATTTAAACGCTTTGCAAATAAATGCAAATATAATGCTAACAGTTAAGTTATGGAATAAGTTATTCATACGAAAAGTACATTTGCAAATGATAAAAACATGCCTAAATCTATTGCAATACTTAACATTTACTTAACTCAAGCTATAGTGAGATCTGACACGTTGGGTTAAAGTTCAAAGTTGACTTACAGAGGTGTCTGTTACGTTTAAAGTTTCGCTCAGAGCTGAGACACTCCCGTAGTTTTCACGTAAAATATATTTTCTTTACTTAACGTCACCCATAAACATCATTCAGCTAAAATGTAATGCAACCACAATGTTTATAGAACCTACAACGAGTTTGATATTAACAAACTTTCCACGGTAGAGCAAACTCACAATTACTGACTTTTTATCAGAATATAAATGTATGGTATATATGTTTCTGAAGAAGCAAATGATTAAGTGATTTTCCTATTGGTAAGGTAACGTTCAAAGATGTTAGCATATACTTATTCTCTTGTGTCTTGTCGCTGATAGATGCGAGACAGGCCGGCCGCCATGGTCGAGTATGGCCAAAGGCACTCGCAGAGATTTTTTGTCGGTAGAGTGGAGTCCAACATACCCTTCTAGCTCACCCAGGGCTGGTCAGACGATGATGAAGCATATTCCCTGCGAAAAGAATTATGCTTCTATCGTGAAGATGCGTTGTAATCTCAGTTTCATCGTCATGCTTTTTTCGGATAATGAACCTATGCTGTGGAAAGAGAAAGAATATGTTTTACACAATACATGCTTCCCTTTATTTTGTGTGAAAATAATCTTTTTTCTCCTATGTCTAATTACATTAGAAATAAATTATAGCCAATGTCACTTCTTGGATAACGTAGCTTCTTGTAAGTGAAAAATTCTTAAAATCGGTCCAGTATCTTTTTAGTCCATTCAATTACAAACTACAAACAAAAAAACTTTCCTATTTGAAATGTAATTATGGATACATATAGACGGTTACGGGTAGCAGGAGATCGGTCGTCTTGGCGTTCTTTGTGAGAGGCCCAGGTCCAGCTGTGGGCCGATAAGTACTGTTACTGATAATGATGATATATAAACTTTATGAAGGCGACCACCGAACATGGGAATATAAAGTAGTCCGTTTTATGTATGAGATCTCTTAGAACTTCTCAAGCGCCAAGTTATTGTAGTTGAAAGAGCGTATCTAGTTTTATATGATATACCATAGTTCTTGCTAAGAACCACTGTCATAATAAAAGAGATAGATGACACATTAAAGTGAATCGGAGTAATGTTATAAAACATGTTTTAATAGTATAAGGGGACAGACGAGCAGCGAGGCGACCTTTCAATGACTACCGACGTCCATAGCAATTTTTATCCAGATATTGTACTTACTCCCAATGGGCCACTTACAAACCACCGAAAATAGGACACCATAGCTGTCCCTTTACCAATTCGACTGCAATGCATCGAATTGGGCCAGCTGTTTTGCCTAATACTAAAACCTAAAGAACAGTAGTAAAATACCGACTCTAAGTACATAATTTCTATATTCTCTGTTCAAAGGCCATATGAAACGATTCGTACATTATTTCACGGCCTACTAAAGTTACATAAATACTTCTTCTTAATTATATAGAATAGAAGCCAGTGAAACCGAAACTTTTACCTTATCTTTAAATTATCGACGAGTATCTAATAAAGTAACTAGGACCATAATAATATTGTAATGTGACATAGGTGTAGCATTCCCCGTGAAGTTAACATTATGATCATTATCATCATGCCCATCACGAGTCGGACGAGATCCACTCCTGGACATAGGCATATGTCACGCCCACGAGCTTCTCGCACCCAATGGCTCCTATTTAACATGATAGATTTTACGTAATAATATAAAGTGTCACTAATGTTAAAATTTTGTTTCAGATTGCGTCGATGTAAATGCTAAACATGGATTTGAAATACTTGATATTAATGATCGCCGTCGCAACTGTCGAGATTAATTTAACAGAGAGCCGTCAGAATGACAAACGAAGATGGAAAACAGATAAAGCCTTGTATTCGCACTACGTGAATATCTGCGACATACAAGACAGAGTATCGAAAGTTCACTGTTACTGCGAGAGCATCAAAATGAAGTCAGCGACCAAAGCCGACTGCTGGGTCTTCAACGGAGGCATCGCTGAAGATGACCCGTTCTGGTCAAATTTCTACTCGCAGCCAAAGTTAGAAAGGCTAACGTTTAATGTGCGGGCCGACGGTGGACTGACGTACATACCTTCGAAAGTTATTGTAAGACTGGATCGATTAGAACACATCAGCATACAGTACGCAAATATTTACAGTATAACCTCTTTTGCGTTTACAAATTCAACTACGTTACGCGAAATTATACTGCCGAAGAACAAAATAAGCAAACTGGAAAAAATGGCGTTTGCACACATGATAATGCTATCCAACGTGAGTTTGTCTGAAAATCAATTGTCTGAGCTGAATCAGGATGTATTTTACGTGCTTCCCAACTTGCAGAGGTTGTGTTTGTCCAAAAATATCATTAGCGTTCTACACGACGGGTGTTTCCAACATCTGAACAATTTGATTAAGCTGGATCTAAGTAGCAACCTACTATCGGTGGTCGTTAGAGAAAACTTCCAGGGTCTATCAAACTTAATAACATTGGATATGAGAAACAACAAACTAATGATGATAGGGGATCTCGCTTTCGCGGAACTTTGGAGTCTCCAAGAATTGTATTTGGATGGTAATGAAATTGAATTCATTTCCGAAAGGGGTTTCGGCGGTTTGACTCAGCTGAGAAAACTTTCGTTGTCCGACAACAACTTGGCCGTAATAGGCGAGGGAGTGTTGGATGACATACAAAAGTTGAACGTTCTCGATTTGAGGAACAACAACTTGGAAACCTTAAAACAGGAGGCTCTCAGAGGTGTCTTGGAGAACATGAAATCAAATTATGCATTAATTTCCCTAGACGGTAAGTTTGATTTATTCATAATTATAATACTTTAAATACAACTGAAAAGTTTTAAACTGATTTGCTTAGAAAATTTAATTTAAATTTGCGATGGTCCTTGCCTTTAATTAATTTTGTGTTGGTTTATAAAAGTTACGATATTGAGATGACTTAGATTAATGACATTAAAATTGAGGAGTACTTTTTGTTAATCAAATTTTATTCGGGCCCAATTGTATCTTATTGTATAAATGATGTATTTACGACGTCATTAGGCTTATTAGTCACACTAATGTATCATCTTTAGAAACTTTTTTCGTAAAGATATTTATAAAGTTGAGCTAGCTAGTAACTTCCATATTGAATCGCTATCATGTATCTTAGGACTCTGGTCTATTAAGAGGGCTCTTGTTTTTTTTTTATTTTTAGAGTACAACATAGGGACAAACGAACAGTCTTAGCTTTTGGGTGATGCCTGAAGTACATGAGCATCCACATAGACGTCGCGCATCGCCCTCCTTCATCCATCCTTCTGAATGGACCACCAGAGTCTCCCACACCAGATGAAACGCGACAGCATAGTAGTCTCTTTAAGAAAGTACCATCAAGTCTTAGTCGGATTGTATTTACACAATCCGACTATCGTATAATTCGTCGTATTACGTCTAACCGTTTTCAAAAATAGGGCCTGACGATTAGCCAGATTGATATTGCCAGACGACCTTCACTACGGTGGCTGATGTTTGTCCTCATTGAATATCGTGATTTCAGACAGCGTTAGTAATTGTAATTAATTGTAGCAAGTATGAAATTAGGTATTAAGCGTTTTAGTGCAAATAAAAAAATAACCTATGCACGAAGGTTGCCTCTAATCAGTTCTCTGCTTTCGACGCCCTTGCTGTTGTTATGGCAAGCAAAATTAAGAGTGAAATTGAGAACTAAAACCTGGCTATAAGGCGGATAAAGATCCCCTATCTTACAACACCACTAGCATTATTGAAGAACGTCTAACGCCGAAAACTTTCTGGCGGGATTTCACTCAGCCGTTTTAAATCTGGCTAATAGTTTCCGCGCCGCAATAAAAACGATCCTGTTTTTGGAAATAGCTAGCTGTAATATAATACGATGACTTATGCAATATGGCTGCGACAACTTCATGTTATATAACAAAGTCCTCAAAAATTGTCTGTCTGTACGTTATAATTTTCCTCGAAATACTTAAAGGATTCTGACGAGTTAATCGCCAGTGGATAGAAAAATTCCTAAGGCTGGAAAGTAGATCATATGTTAAGATAGTTATTCAGTCTAGATCGAAAGTACTATAAAAGAATAGTTTTTAGAATACTGAACATACCTCCGCATAGACATCCGCACAGATATCCGCAGTATTGTCGTGCAGATGCGTTGAATTCCTTTCCGCCTCCCCTGAAATGGCCCGAAACAAATACATTTTCTAGCTTTTTTAGCTTATGCTCGTTTCTCCTTTTAACCGACTGTTTCTATAGCTGACAATTCGATAGGAATGGATGCTAATAGTCAGACGGTCCTTAAAGAGCCCACAGAACTATAGAACCCCAACACCAATTTATATCTGCTTTATTCCAACTTAGAACCAGACCACTAGCCATGTTTACATTACGAGACGGTTACAAATATATGCTACCATAACCCCTTTGTGAAGCTAGATTTTATATATAATGTAATACAAACGTGTCCCACTTCTTGTAAAGCCAGTAATTAACTCCATGGGACGCTTTTGTGTGAGAAGCACGACTGGTTTATTGTAAACAAATTCCTGAGCACGCTGAGTGCCAGCCGTCATGAACAGAAATAGTTGTTTTGTCACTAATTTTAGTGCTCTGTTGATAAATTGCATTTAGTTTATTTTAATAGCTTTTGTATTAGCATTAATAACAATCAGCCCGTGTGACGTACTGTTTTTGTTCCGTTGCAGCCGGTTTATGCCAACACGAGCGACGTGCTTCTCGCCAGTGTGATTCCTCGTGGTCAATATTGTTGGGTTTCGTTATGAACTTTGGATGAATTTTGGCTTTGCGTCGTAACCTCAAAAACAGCATGATACGGGACAGCTACACACATGGCTTACTCACTACGGTGCAGCCATGCCGGCTCAATTCCGAAACAGTCCCCCTCCCCCTTAGTCTTCGTTCTGTTTCTTTCATGTCTTCCCTATTGATCAATAGGGTCTATAGGGTAGACATGAAGGAAATAGAACTAAGTCTAAGGAGGGGGGGGGGGGACTGTTCCGGAATTGGGCCGCATGACTGTGGAGTTACCTAGTTTTACTCGCTTGTATTCGAAATAAAGTAAAATACTTTTACGGTTCGATCGTACTAAACTTGGAAAATCTCGGTGTAAATTTTTAACCATAGGGAAGTTTACGCGAATCTCACCGCAGTCCTGTACTAGGGAAATAACTTTTGGTGCACCTGAAACTTATCAGTTTATATACCAGAAAGAGAGTTTGATTATTAAGTTGTGCTGGGGGATGATGTCCATCATTGCACATACGTCTGTTCAGTGTAATTAATATAAATTAATTTAAATCTGGAGCACTAGCTCCAGATTTATATCACGCCCTGGAAACGCAAATAAGCAGAGCAATTCGGCCCACGAGATATAATCTCCGAGCGAATGTAAGGGGCCATGGAATATATAAGATATCTGAAGACGATCAACTATCATTATTTTCATCTTTACTCTCATCTCATCCATCATACATAACGCGGCGAACGTCTTCTTCATCATCTGTTATCACCCAAAACGATGCTGTGCAAGATGTCAACCTTGACATAGATCTTGCACCCACGTTGAGGGCTTCCCAAAGAGTAGACGATGGACTGCTGAAGTGAAAATGTTCATACTACGCACTTACCTATTTCTAACATCACTAGATACTGACACCAAAGCGTACATAGAACCGCTTCATTTGAAATTCATCGAACAATTCCCAAATATGCACGTAAGCCGCCAAAGAGTAGGCGGTCAGCGACGATTCGAAATAAATTATTACCACAAAATATAATAGATCAAATTCGTAATGAAGTGAAAGACGAACTAAACAATCTACCTAATAACCCTTCTTCTGCAACCGCTATCACAATACATATACCTCAACATCCGCAAGCACGTACACGATTGAAATAGACAAACGAACACAACGAATTTATTATATTAGCTTACTACAGAATTACTCAATTAGAAAGTAATAGTACCGCTTACCGAAAACCTTTGCACGAAGCTTTTATAAACAGATTTCCTAACCTTGCATATCGTAGTGAACAACGCATTACGGACCAACGAAGAGCAATCATCAATAATAAATGTATAAGTGACAGTAAATTAAATCAAATTAAACAAGAAATAGCCGGCGAATTATCCTTAAACATTTCAAACGAGAATCTAGACACTGAACAAGATGCCCAACATGAAGAACCACTACATCGTCAACATTTGAGGCTTCATTTGGAAACACCTTTCTAACAACGTTTGAATATCTCAGAAACGTGTGAACTCAACATTCAGCCGCCAATAAGAGATATCTCAATAGACAACATATTCTTGCAAACACTACAACACTTCAAAGATACCGACCCAACCCGACGAATGTACATTCCGAAACAAAAATCATCTAAAAAGTTAGCAAATATAGCACAATATATTAATAATGTGATCCTCACTGATTACATTACTATCGATACTGAATTCAACCATTTTCAAACAATATTGTATTGTACAGCATGGACGGCTGCCAAAATTAACGGAGCGAGAATATCACTGGAACCAATAAAGCAAACTCGAGTTACTTATAAAAACCGGATACCCCAGTGGCAAAAAACGTCTCGAAAAAAGAATAACTGATTTACGAATGAAAATAGGCAGGGTCTCACAGTTTATAAATGGGGCTAGGAGTAAAAGACTTGAAAACCACGTGAAGAATATAATGCAACAATTTAGTATTCACTCTCTACATGAAGAAACAAACACACAAATAACAAATGTATTAGATACACTCAAATAAAAACTTGCACTCATATCAGGACGGCTCAACAGATACAAAACATGTACGATTAGAAAACAACAAAATATCCAATTTAACAACAATGAAAAACAATTTTACAGAAACTTAAAATATTATTCAAGAAACATGGAAATTAACAGTAACAACATACAAACTGTAAATTAATCTCCAGAACCTGTTGATTTGCGTAACTTTTGGGCAGGAATATGGGAAAAAACCGGTAAAACATAACACTGAAGCTGATTGGATCAAAGCAGAAATGACTAGAAATATAACTACATCGGAAATGTTTTTTGAACACATTCCCGTAGATATATTTAGAAATGTAATACATAATTTACACAATTGGAAGGCGCCAGCCATACAAAATATACCCAAAATTAATAAATTTATTGCACAACTCCATGAAAGCTTGGACAACGCGACTTAAACTTACCACTCCTACCTCATTTATAGAAACAGAACCACTTAAAATACAAAGAGGTATATTTCAGGGCGATGCTTTAAGCCCTCTATGGTTTTGCCTGGCTTTAAATCCACTCTCGAACCCATTAAACTCAGCATCGAAAGGATACCACTTATATTTCAGGGACAATAATTTAGAGACAAAATATACTTTAAGCCACTTACTTTACATGGACGACATAAAACTCTATGCTGATAAGGAACACGACCTATATAACCTAGCTAGCTTAGCTGAACAATTTACAAATGATATAAAAATGGAATTTATTATTATTACACGCCTTCTGCTATGCTACATTGCAGCCGAATTTGAATGGCGCGACGACCGTATAGATAAATCCCAATGAATAGACAAACTGGCTACTCACAAAGCGCATGAAACGCAATACAATAAATATCACTTTGCGGTATCATTTGAGTGAAAACACAGTCGCGCCAGCCCGATTCGGCTGCAATGCAGCATATAAAAGCAATATAATATTTCGAACTCTCTTGTCAGTTAGCCAGACGCATCCATCAAAATACTTAAAGTGTATCGCTACACAATACGCACTTTTTGGCTTCTAACTCTTAGGGGTAATAAATAGTCTAGATCAAAAAATTTATGGCGTTGTACAAATATTACACCGTCTGATACAGCCCAAATGAACATGCAACCCAAAGACTGAAAGTGTAGGCCAAGTCCTCCTTTATAGTCAGGTATTACGACCGATATTCCCTTGTATGTTTATTTTGTATGAATTGTAGCCATCACCTGTGTGAGCTTCGTTCGCGGTAACTAGTCTATGAATCAGGGGTTAAAATATAGTGGTTTGTTGCAGTGTGACATTTTAATGGCGAACATATTTCGCGGTCGGTGGATTACATTTGCTACAAAACACCAAGTTGTTTTAAACAAATTTTTGGGATTTTGGATATGCATTTCACCGAACAAACGGGTTTTCTATATATTAATTAATCTCATGAAAAATTGAGAAATGTTCGCATCACGTAGTTTGTTTTTGTACCGTAATTTCTAGAACTATCTATTTGTAAAGTAGTTGTAGTGAAACTGCGTAGACTGGAATAAAAAATAAAATATTTGTTATATTGATACCCTCAGTATATCGATCAAGTAATTGTAACAACATTTCTGGCAAGTTGGGACATAATATGTTATCAAAAATTTAATTATTCTTAAAAATATTAATTAATTAATTATTATTATTGACTCATATATAACTGCCTATTATTCTTATTATATATCAGGCTTCAGAACCATACCACGAAACACTCATCCAATGGAGAAGTCCTCTAAAAGACATTAAATTCACGATCATCTTGAAATGTATTTCGTAGAAGTCAACCATTTCGTTGCTTGCAGATTTTTAACATAATATGAACGAATGAATCACAGAGTAGATAAATTAAAAAAAAAACATATCATGATGGTATATCATATCTGAGAGCCACATAACCCGTTGGTATCACTACATGCGAGACCCGTGTCATTGCTTCATGTGAAATGCTACCGATTTCTATACTTCGAATTCAAATGTCCAAATACATAACCCTATTAGATCTGAAAATGGAACTTCTGTTACCTCTCGGAAGTGATAACAGCTTTCATAAAAATGCACTTTTTTGTACTATAAGAAAACATTAACCTGAAAATAAATGAGTGATACTTTTAACAGGTAATAAATTAACCTGCGACTGCCGTCTCTCCTGGCTGCACAAACTGCGCAACGAGACGCGGAGCAAACGTGTCAGATCCTCGCTCGACAAACTCAACTGTATCATGGACAACAAACTCAAAGCGAACCTCGGGACTATGAAGACGCAAGTAAAGATATCAACAAAAATCAACACTATAAAGAAAGATGATAAAATTTACGAGGACGATGACGAAATTGAAGATGACACCTACGATGAGACCATGCAAGATGAAAACTTGGATAATAAGATTGAATATCGTCGAAGACTTTTGGAGATACCCACTGAAATGCTTCCTTGTGCCAGCAAGCTAAGCTATGAGGCGTCTTACTCCCCGCCTACTCAAGATGAGGTAAAATATTATAAGACGTCAGGGTGTACTAGGAGTTTCATTTCCACTGCTTTATTAGCATTCGCTATGTTTTGGTGTTTGTAGCCAGCTGACTGATATATGGTTAGGTAAGATCCGCCTTGTTTAGGAGTTTACTATTAATTGATCAATATTTGTGTGAATTGTATAGTTTGAATGTATCCTATCTAGACTTTAATACTTTCCATTTACTGTATCGAAATTTTAGTTATTTCTCAGCTACTACACGCAGGTTGACGCTAAATATTTTAATTAATAAGAGGTATATAATAAGTTTAGATTAGCTTAATTCTTAACGTTCGCGTAAAAAAGAAGAAGAAGTATGTGAATCACAGAACAATGCATTTTTATTATTTAATGATATGAATGAATAAAATAAATGAGTTTGTAGGACTGACAATACAATTCACACAAAAATATGTATAATTATTTATTATAACATAAATTATAGAATAATTGACATTTAAGTAATGTCACAGCTAAGTCTATTAGTAAAATATTATAATGCTTCATTGATTTTAAATAAGGCGACATTTATAATTTTCACACCTTGCATATGCTTGTATTTTATGGACTTTAAAATTTGGGCCCAACATTAAAATTGTTAAATAGAATGTAATGTAAATAATATGAATACATATCTAATTTTATTAGTACTATTTGTCACAAAATTAATTCTTTCCATATTTACTTAAAGTAATTAATTATGAAATTAGGTGATAAAACTAAACAATTTAAGTAGAGTTTTGAAATTAGTGCATTATTTCTGTTTGTAGTTAAGTGCGATATTAATTAAATTAATAGAATAACTCATATGAATAGATGTTGATATACATTTTAGTAAAATAATGTGTAAATTGTTGATCTTGGAGACAGGATATGTAATGGAACGTATACGGTGTTGATTATGTTGCGTGTAGACGTATTTCACTCTCCTTTAAATGTCATTTTAGCCGAGTTTTGGCGAGGGCGGACATATCTAAATAGACTAACCATCTGCAGAGAATGTATTATACTGGATAAGTGTGCGCACACTGTGCACTCTCTTTGCTTCAAGCGGCAATCCAACACGATCGGTTGAGAACAGGAGCAGGACCGATGTCTCTATGATATACTGGATTAAGACGCCGTCAATTTCACGACTTCCAACCCGAGACGCAAACATTGAACGTCACCTATGGTTGAACATGCTTACAGCTAACACGAGCCAATCTTTTCCTTAGATTCAGTGTTTCCTTAAACATCAGATGTTATAAGGATAAGTTAAACTTCTTCAGCCCCTACTATAAGGCACTGTGTTGATACACAGTCTACGAAACATACACCATAGCCACAAACAATTTCAAGCCGAAATTATGTGATTAATGATATAATAACTGTAAATTGAAGTTATAAAAAACCCGAATAAAGTGTGACACTTGGTACGTACACTTACACTACACCTCATACCTCATAAAATTTTGTAAGTGGTAGTGTCACGGAATTGAGCTGGCACGACCGGGGAAGTATCTCACGCTCGCATGATACCGCTGTAAAGTGACATTTTCAGTGTCGCGTTTCTTGCGGTTTGTGGTAACCAGTGGCCCATTGAAGGGGAGGAGAAAAGGACGGCAACGTATCGGCACATCATTTATGCGGATGTTTAAGTAGGGTAATAAATCAAAATTTCTATTTAGCCATAACTTTCATTCGAATTATGGAAATCGTCAGAATTTAAGATGATTGGTAAATTTAGAGCTAATGAGGGTGAAGTTATACAATTTCCCAATACTGAGAGCGTCACACACGAGATAGGGATCTTTCCGAATTTGCATTATCTTTAATGAGATCTACTAACGTGACCGGTGACTATTTTTCATTTTGAAGGAAATAATGTTAGAATTACAGGCCAACGTTTCAGAAGCTTTACAGCAACCATGGTCACGGGTCGACTGAGATGACAGATGTCCTAATGTCATAACGTATTCCTTCCATATATATGTAGGAGATGAAATGTTGGACTGCGTCATGCCCGGCGAACCGATAACCTGGTTAAGGTCATTTAGGAGTCGGCGGATGTAAGTGCCTCGTGACCGCGACCTCAGAGTGAAATAGCTTTGTACATACTCGTACGTGTAAATATAATTAGTACTGTATGTATTATAGGAAGAGTTAGTGCCATGTAGTATAGGGGGAGGTAGTGCCATGCTGTATAGGGGGAGGTAGTGCCATGCTGTATAGGGGGACGTAGTGCCATGCTTTATAGGGGAGGTAGTGCCATGCTGTATAGGGGGAGGTAGTGCCATGCTGTATAGGGGGAGGTAGTGCCTTGCATAGTGTATGACACTTCGTCCACCTATACAAAGGAATTGGGCCTGCACGACCGGGGAGGTACCTCTCACTCACATAATACCGCCGCAAAGTGACATCTCCAGTGTCGCGTTTCCTGCGGTTTGTGAGTTTGAGGCGGGAGGAGGGCAACGGATCGGCATAGTAATTGTGAGGATGTCTATCGGAGTATTCGTAAAAAGGCTCTGATTTCTCGTTTGCGCCCCGTTCTATAAAAAAAGTACAGCATCACAAACTATATAGTAATACTACATATTCTACAGTACGAATTATATTTTTAGGCTCCAATTTCTCGTTTGGCCCTCAATACTATACAAAATGTTAAGTACATTCTGAAATGGGTGAATATGTTGGAAACTACATAGAACATCCATTTTGTAACCACATTCGAGCAATAAAAACTGGACTAGACTACGCTATACTGGACTAGACTATGATATATGCTACATACGAATGTCAACATTTATTTTGATTATCTCGTGATATATTACAAGTTATAACCTTTTTTACTTCACTTAACATTTAGAGGGAATAACATAAAAACACGAATATTCTCTACATATTGTTACTTTGTTACATTGGGCTTGCATGATCGGGAAAGTCTCATTATTGGAAGAAGTGAAATGATGGCTATATTGTCGTGTTTCGTAAAGTTAAAACTCGAATTGAGTGATAGAGAAAAGTATTTGTTTTTTTTCTCTCCACTTCGCCTAAGATCCTACTCGTCTGTACGTATTAAGTATAAAACAAGTCCGAAAAGCTGTCTGTCTATGTGCTTGCGATTGTTTTTCAGAAAATCTACTGAACAGATTTTCATGTAGTTTCACCCATAGATAAATCGATTTCTGAGGCAACATTTCGTGACTTATTTGTTAAAATAACAATCCGGTATTGACGGACGTAGCCGGGGCGGTATGCTAGTTTGATATAAATCTAAGTAAAGAAACTCACCATTGTACGAATAACGTTTGACACCATTGTAGTTCAATAAAAATATGAAATGTATAAAATGTTGGTATCTAAATACACGTTATGTCATCTGATTCACTACTGCATTCGGTTATTAGTAATTTACAACTTAGTTAATTGAGAATTTGCAATTTGTACCAAAGATTAATTTTACACTTGTTTTTATTATTCTCGTTAGTTATTACTTTTATGTTACGTGAAATATTGGAATTACGTGAAGATCAACAAATGAATGGGCATCACAACATTGTCTTATACAGGCTGACTGTTGAATCATTATTATCACCGCAGTAGAGTATCCATATGAGATACTCACTCAAATTATGTCATTAAATAAGTAACTACTTTTAACAAAATATTCTTCTAATATATATTGATGTCTTAAGTTAACGCGAATGTTAGTCATTACAATAAAAGTACTTTTACGGATACTATCGCGGTTTATTAAATTGTAACGCGGTTTATTAACTAGCCCGGACTTTCCGAAGCTTTACAGCAAACGTGGTCGTCACGGGTGGACCGAGACGACAGACGTCCTGATGTTCGCAATCTCAGCCCACCCGAGATCACGGTTGCTACAAAGCTTCTGAAACGTAGTTTTATTGTAATTCTTCCACAAGTTAGTAAATGAGTTGATGTACCATAAGCTGTAACGCTTAATAGGGCAGACGCGTCCTCGACTGTGACGCGCCTGCATCGCTTACCACAGAGTTATTATGGTCGGTATGGTGGTAATGGTCACCCCAATATGTGCGATTTTAGTCTCTTTGTGTTTTTTTCGAAATCTCTTTACATACTTTTTTACATTCATTTTCTGTGTCTAATGGCACACCAGTCAGCCTGTATATCCAAATGGTGGACACAGAAGTGAAAAGGAGAAATACTTGTTAAAAAATATTCACCCCTAAGTTATCTACATTGTGTATTATAAAGAGTGTGAAAATAAATTGATACTTTTGGATATAATAAGTTGTTTCATTTATACCTATACTTAATAATTAGACCTTCACCATATCTGAATACATACATTAATAATAATAATAATAATAATAATATCTGTGGATTTATCACGACGTTATTTTGACGGGTTTGTGATAAATGAGTGCTGAGGTTTGGAAGGTGGACACACATTTTATATATTTCACAAGCCCAGCCTACCGTGGTCACGACGTCAGCCGAGTCCTGTGGCAAGTATGTAATAATTTAATATAATACTGTCAATACGTCCCATTCTTGGATACGGATCTCTTTAAACTCAGTAGAGAAGCTGAGGAGGTCCTCTTTTTCTGCCTTCATGCCAACTTTAGGACCTCAAAAGGAAAATGGAGCCCTGAAAGGATTATTTTGTTGTTCGTATGGTATTAGAGCACTTTTTCAGAAAATCATTCATATAACGTTTCCTAATTCGCTCACCTGAATAAAATAATGTTTAGTACACATCAATGTCCATGCCAATAACTTCATTTAGAGGATACTCCTCTCAAAATGATTCCATCATAATATATTCAAGCGATTATGTTAATGTTCGCCGGCAGCTCCTGCACGTCTCAATCCTCCGACGAGACGCGGAATCTTCATAGTTGTCATCAAAATAGAATGATTTTTTTCACATAATCAAGTCTGGGAGTTTTGGAAAATGTTTTGTGAATTAATTATCTATTGTAATTAATGGAAAGCCAGTTTTAATGTACAGACAATTGAACCCAGTACGTGCTTATTATGTTATATACATACAGAAAGTCAGAACTACAGCCACTAACCCAGACGAGTCATAATCAACCGCGGACATCTTTGGAGTAGTTTCGAATAGACTAGTGTTCGGGTCCATATTGAATGGAGGAAGGCAACGCATCTGAAAGTAAAGCCTTCCTCGATAAGTGGACTATTCGGCCCAGTAGTTCCTAAGATCAGCGCGGTCTAACAAAGAAATTAATTCCTCAGCTTTATTTTATTACTATATACAGGCCCATACGCCCAACAGTGGATGTCGTCCGGCTGATGATGATGATCTTGGTGACGCATAGAATCGGTAGTCATTAAAAGGCTGCTGCTCGTTTCCCGCCAGTAAAAATGGCCGTAGTTTAAGTTGAAATAAATGTTCGTAGATAATTATTTCTTCGCTTACAACACGCTTGCTTGTGCAAGCTCAGACGGGTGCTGTGCAAATTTATTTAACTCTATTAAGCTATTAGCATTTCTAGACGCCCTAACGTTCTATATCAGCATACGAACGGTAAATGGAATGGGCAACGAGGAATCGGAACCTTTTTACGACTACCGACGCCCATGAACATCCACATAATTACAATATCGATGCGTTGCCCTCATTCACCCCCACCAATGGGCAACCGGCTATCACTTTAGGGCGGTGTCATGTGAGCGGAGGATACCTCCTCAGTCGTGACAGCCCAATTCCGTAGCATAGGAGGATGTAGTGTCATGCATTATGCATGGCACTACCTCTTCCTATGCAGCATAGCAGCACTACCTCTCCTTTATAGCATAATATGGAAACGAGCACTTTTGCTTGATGTTTTTCCTTGGCATGGGGGGAGAAACGATCCATCCTAGCCACTTTGTGATAACTTTCCTTTGCCCCATCTACTCAATGTATGAACATGACAGTACAGCCATTACTTTTAAGGCAGTATCCTGCCAGAGGAACCTTTACGATCGCACCAGCCCAATTTGGCTGCAATGTAGCATGATGTTACTTCGAGAACAGTTGAGAATAGTGACTTACAAAATACACAAGAGGGAGAACAGACCAAGTGCTTTATGAGTAGCCGGTGGGCCATTGGAGGGGAGAGGGAAAGAGGACAGTACATTAGCATGACAATAATACGTATTTCTATGGGCTTCGGTAGGCATCAAAACGGTTTGATTTCGCGTTTGCCCGTATACCATAAAAAAAAAATTCACTGAGGAGACGCATGTACTCAAGACTTTTGATGTCAATAGTGAATAAGCCTCTGGTTTCCTGTAAATAGAAAAACCACAGGATATTTTTATATCATAAGGGAAAAACTTAAGCTCGCCGAAGTGAAAATAGGCTGGTCACACACTCAGAAGAACAGATGGCAAATGGGTCACTAAGGTTCTAAAGTGTAGGCCGCGTTTAGGTAAGCGAAGTGTTGGTGGAATGTTCACCAGGTAGGAAGACGATCTCTGTGCAGTAGCCGGACCGGGATGGATGCGAGTAGTAGGAGATCGGTCGTCTTGGAGTTAATTGAAAGAGGCCTATGTTCATCAGTGGACCGATAAGGGCTGATAATGATGAAGCTGATGATGAAAGGGACAAACTGGGGAGCCTCTAGACGACTACCGACGCCCATAGACATCCGCCTAATTGTCATGCTGATGCGATGCCTTCATTTCCTCACACACACACCGCACGTAACACCTCAACTTAAGTACTAATTTTCAGCGGAATCACTAAGGGAGATACCTCGGGTCGGCCCTAGTTGGCTGTAAGGTAGCATGGCACTGCCTATAAAGACCTTGGCGAGGTAAAGACCACGGCTGAAGACATACAAAATCTCTTGCGAAGGAAATATCGTGTATATGCGGCGAGCACAAGGCAAGAAGTTGCGTGTAAAACGCGCTGTTACTGACTTGCGCATTTCGAGGACATTCCAATGTTTCGGTTTCGTGAAACGGTATTTTTTTGTGTTCCGTACCCAAAGAATAAAAACGGGAACATATCACTAAGTGAGCGGCTGTCTGTCCGTCTGTATGTCGATTATCAGGCTGTATCTCATGTAATGTACCAAAAAAAAAAAACCATGTAATGGTACAGAACTCTTCTGCCGCGAGTCAAACTCGGTTGAACTTCAAATTACGGATTTTCGCAAGAAATCAAAATGTTATGATATAGTTTTGCCGAATAAATCCACATTCTGATTATGTGGATATCTATATGATTTTTTTTCGGAGGGATATATTACTGTTGGCAGTGCTATTGTATTTGACATAACAGTCCATCGGACCTGTGATATGCATCTAGCGTCGGTCTCTGCGTAAAAACATCGTGCAATGTAGAGGTAGAGCGTTTTGCAAGTTTCTGGTTGTCAGCGGAAGAAGAGGAATAGAGGCAACAGTTCTGCATAGTAATAATGTGGATGTAGAGACATCAATGAGGGTATCCAGACCAGAGCGTCTAGGGTACAGGCCCATAGACGAACTGATCTAGATACTGGCAGAAGATTACAACCCGGTTTGTTTTAAAAGATTACAACTGCTTGCTTACTTTCTTATGGTAAAAAGGCAATATCTGGGCGCCCAAGTTGTTGCTCCTTATAATGTAAGGTAAATTATCAAAATAAACATTTCTAAGTATTACAGATATAAAGTTTAGCATTAGAATGTACAGAATTTTTAAATACTTTAATATTAAAGCTCCTCGACCCACAATCTTGATACGGTTTTTTAACTATTTTATTTAATACTAGCTGACCCGGAGGAGGTTGCCAAGTCAAGGACAATTTAGAATTTGTATAACTTACTTTAAAAGTATATACAAAATATATCTATTCATTTAAACTTTAAGCCAACATTACTTGTTATATTATGTTACCCCTCAGTATATTATATTACCTATGGTGTTAATCATGCGACCGTTAGTGTATGAAAATACTCTCATAAGTGTTACACATTGAATCAGTCACAAAGTTATTCCTGTAACATTTTCAGGTTTATGTGTGTACGCTTCTCATAATTTTTCTACAGACTTTTATAATTGTGTACTTATATATCTCTAAATCTAATCTAAAGAGACGGCAGGAGTGGCAAAGTCACGCCTCCCGCGATTATACGTGCATTTTTACTAATCTAAGCCTTACTGTCTGTACCAGTTATTAAGATGTATTTCTTAATTAAATATATTGTTCAAGACTTTATTTCTCTTTCTATATAAACAAAGAAATGAAAAAGCGTTTTAAACTATCTATTCGGAGACCACTAAATTCCTTGGACATAAGTATCGATCATGAATTCTGGATACCTATATTCATTATGGTTAATTTTCGTATTAAAAATTAAACAAATATTTTATAATAAATAACAGAACACCGACATTGGAATTACTTTCTACTCCTCCTACTAACACCTGATTAAATTTGTTGCGAGTAATCGAGACAGTTTTAGTTTTCCCTCGGGCTCCTTGCGATCATAACCATGTGTTCATAGTAGATGTCGCTGTCGATCCTGGAGACACAGGAGTAGCAGTGGCGAGAGTGAGTGGTGGGCCAAGCCCATTAAGAAAATTAGACAGCATGTAGAATCGTGGGAACATATTCCACAAGTGTAAATAATAGATAGACACATCGGTTATAAGTAATTACAATAAATACCACCACACTGAAACACCCATGACCCCGGTGTGAGGTAAACGGTTCTGATGGTGACCTCGTAATATTTGTCTGTTCAAATTATTGTTTCAGTTTTTTCGAATAGAATAGTTTATATATAATATAACACTATAATAGAATATAATACTAAATACTTTATTACGGACTTTTTTTTTTTACTTTGATAATTTTTCCCTAATTCGTCGAAAGAATTATAAATTCAAAAGTCTATCCTAACTCTAAATATGTATCAGTATTTATAGAGTTTGCCGTAAAGGATGGAAAGGGTAAAACTGAAAACGAAAATTGAGTCGATGGTTTTAAAGATTGGCTTTGATGGAAACATTTCTGTATATAGAGGCAAGTGAAAGCCGAATATACTAAAAATACGGCCATGTGCGATTCAATTCCGTAAATGCAGGGTTCCGTATATAGCGATGTTTCATTACCAACATCGTCTTCATCATTATTTGCCTTTAAACGGACATTGATTTTTGTGAGAGGTAGTGCCATACTTCATTGCAGCTTAATTGGGCTGGCACGACTCGGGAGGTACCTCTCGCTCACATGACGTAACAGTTATGCTGTCACGTCTAATGCGAATTGTGGATAGCCATTGGGAGGTAGGAGGATAAGGTGGTAGTCGTCAAAAGAGTGCGATTCCTTTTTTGCCCCTCTAATACCTAATAACAAAAACAACACCAGGAAAATTTACATTTTACTTATAATATATGACCTGATCACTGGCATGTCTTGCTGTGTGGCGCTGTCATGTGTTACAAAGGATAAAACTCTATGTATAACTTGTGGTTTGTTTGTTCAACTATAGATCCTAAGGTGGAACCTGGGACAATAATTGCGTCCCGGGTCGTTCCAAAAAATTAGGATAAAAAAAAATTAACAAGACTCCGGAGTGTGGGGCTAGCTATGGTCGTGATGGGTCGGTTCTCTCGGACGGCCGTCCCACCGCAGCAGGAGAAAGTTGACTCTCTCTTAGTGTATTTTCAACTGCGCCAACAGTTGTGTCCTAAAATATGTCCTGCACAATTTGCTAGTATCTAGAAATGGTCACCATTTAGCTATCTCTCTCTCACTTTCAGTCGTAATCTAAATTGCTGAAGGTTATGCCCTTCCTAGAGAGCCTTCACGTATACATTAACTAGTTGCCTCCATACAGCTTTTTATTCAGCTCATCTCAACTATTCGCCTAGGAGGAAATTATTAGAAAAGAATATAAAACAACTCAATGCACCATCAAAGAGCATTCTTATTCGAAACTGTTAAAAAATTCTCTGTAAATATTCTTCTTGGGTATCAGATCAACGCAAGTTACATCGCCGGGCGCAGGTAGTGGTTATACAGACGCTGTATACCGTTCCTTATTTCGGTGTAAGAGATGGAGTTTTACGACAGACTATTTGCCTATGGAACCCTAAAAATCATGCAGGCCTATATTCCAGCACAACACGGCTGCGTCCGAAATCCCCAAAAGCGATAATACGCAAATTGTATAGCGCTCAGGTACAGTAGGACAAATATTTTTGTGTTTTCAGATGTACAGGCGACAAAATATATAAATAATAAATACTATTGATCCGTCCCGGCTTCGCCCGTGAATGACGGAAGCTATAGCAACTTACACATTCCTTGTATTATACGCCAGGTAGGTATCATATTTTCATTATACTTTTACTGGTACGTCATGCCAGAGGATGTCAGGGGCTTCTTGGTGCCAAGACGACGGGATCCCGTCTGCGTAACGTTTCTGCAGGTGGATGTGTGTGTGCACCACAGGACCTCGAATAGTTTGTTTATTCTCTTATCTCTATGTACTACAAAAAATATCCGACTGAAAATTGATGGTGTCCATAGTTTGTGTTTATAGATGGCATCCATCGATAGTGTTCTTAGACGATGTCCATAGATGGTGTCCATAGATGGCATCCATTGATAGTGTTCATAGACGATGTCCATAGATGGTGCCCATAGATGGCATCCATCGATAGTGTTCATAGCCGATGTCCATAGATGGTGTCCATAGATAGTGTCCGCAACAACTACAGTGGTGTCCAACATGAAAGATGTCATCAGTTAACATCGTAAGCCAGTCGAAACATTGTATTTTTTTTCCAATCCAACCGCTTCACTTATAACAACCTTTCACAACAGACCCTGCTCCATTTTGATACAGAAACGGGAACTTAAAAGGGGGATGGAATTCCCGCGGGAGGCTCGCGTGGAAGTATTTTTCCTGCAGTAAGATGTATTTATCAAAACCGGCTGATAACTTGCGGCTAATCCGTTGATGATAACGCCGTTCGGCCCACAGTTGCGCATACACTTTTCTCTTATCATTTGACGACCGGCTGCCTCAGTTGGTAAAGGGGCGGTTACTCCGTGTGTTACGCTAAAGGGTTTGAATCCCGCCTAGATCATGGATGGAATATAATAATCTTAAATATATAAAATTTATAAAAGTATTAAGATAAATGTAATTCCTTTGTCTACTACCGGTCTGTTGTCTTGTCGAACACAATTTTATTTGTTACTTACCACAGGACTTGGCTGACAGAGGCCACCGCATAGCTTTAGGCAGACGTGTTGCCCTCCCCGCCTACCCTCTAATGTTCCACCAGAAAACCACAAACCACACAAAACGCGACATAGCTGTCATAGTCCTTTGCGACGGCGTCGAAAGCGAAAGGCAACTTCCAGGTCGTCTCGCCCGTCCTCCTCGTCCTCTTTTAATTTTGATAAAATATTTTATAGTATAGGGGCTAAACAATGGGCCACTGACTATTTACAAACCATACGAAACGCTACTTCATTTTACGACGGTGTCCCGTGAGCGAAAGGTAGTGCAGACCCATTTTCGCTTGAATGCCGCAGGGCACTGCCTCTTAGCCAATTGACCGAATTTAAATCATATGTGAATGAGATGTGATCGATCGTCCTATCAATGCGCTAGGAGAGTGCGTATTACGCCAGTATTCAAGTGTAAACACTTGAATATATAAATACACATTATATATTATTTAATTCAAATAAAAATTAAATAATCGTGGAAATATTATATAAAGTGTATTTAATTATTCAAGTGTTAACATGGATTTCCATCAAGAAGTGACAATACATTCAATCAACTGTACTACATGTTTAAGATATTTATTTGGGTACCTATGTTTATTAGTAAAACCTATACCCCGCAAGAAGTTGCAAGTGCTTGGAAACTGAGTACAAAGTAGGTAAGACTGCGCGCGAAAGGCGAATTCCTAGTGAACCATGATGTACCTGGTCTAAAGGAGGAGGAATCGCTCCCGGTACCCCTCTTATAAGAAGAGGGGACTTAACAGCAACAGGAGGTGGCGCTTTTGCGCAAGGGACAAGGGGTGAGGTAGGGAACGTCACACCATTGCACTGTCCCAAAGTCGGTGGGGTTGTCCTGTAGTGCTGGGTAACCCCATCTGTGGAGGTGGAGTTGGTCCCTTAGCTGGCTAACTAGCCCTGCTCTGGTGATTGTTGTTCCGGGGCACCTCACCAAGGGCGCGCTGATGGCACTATCATGTGCCGCGAATCCCACACACAACTGGACCCCACCCAGGGCCGGTGAAGGCGCGTAAATGCATTTTCCCGCGTCAACAAAAAAAAAGGTAGCTATAATGAAGACCATAACCTCACATAGCGATAGCAACTGTATGTTATGTAAATAGAATAATTTTGTGTGGATTAGAAACATATTAAGGCGTCACAGAAGCAAATAGTTATGCCCTTTTATTGTTTGTATTTTTATGTATTGTTAAGAATATCTGTAATGTTAAGAATATCTGTAATGCTTCCAATAAAATCGATATCATCATTTTGTCTCCTGAGATATTCTCTCACTAAGAATATCTGTAATGTTAAGAATATCTGTAATGCTTCCAACAAAATCGATATTATCATTTTGTCTCCTGAGATATTCTCTCACTAAGAATATCTGTGATGCTTCCAATAAAATCGATATCATCATTTTGTCTCCTGAGATATTCTCTCACTATTTTAGGTATATCAATATAATAGACAGTGGGTTGGAAACCACTACAAACATTGCCCCCTCACCATTAGTTTAATATTGTGATGGGGTCACAACGTCCAATATCTCAAGTTCAGCTGCACTGCTCATTATTACGTGTTTTGAATATTGACGCCTTCACTTAAGGGGAAGTTATAATATTGCTGACTATTATTAATGCAACATATTTTATTGTGGGGAAAACGAGTAATTGATGACTACTGGCGTCCCCAGACATTAGCATTATTGCCATACATTGTTTTTTTCTACTCCCCTTCAAAGAGCCACCGGATAGTCACAAACCGTAAGTAGCCAGTAATCCATAGTGGGTAGGGGTGGGAAACTCATCTGCGTAATTACTATTTGGATGTCTACGGGTGTCGGTGTAGGTACTTTCTGAAAGATTCCGATTGCTCGTTTGTACCGCTATAGTATGGCATAAACATCCATTACAGAAGTGTGTGGAATAAATCCGTAATACAAATTGCCAAAGTATTAAAATAGTTACAACATTTTTATTCCATTTCCTAAGATTTTAGTTGTATGAATTTTTTTCACGTGAGAACAGCATTTACGCCTCATCAGAATTCTGAACTTTCCAGTGGGAAGACACTTTTCCTTTGACGCGGGAAATTGAATTTACGCGCCTTCACTGGGCCTGATTGGGTTCCAGCGGTGTGTGGAGCTCGCGGTACATAACAGCGCCGAATACCCACAAAAATTACCGCGAGTAACGTCCGTGCCGCCTTTGGTGTGGAACAAAGGAACAAAGTATCATCATGACACCTCCACGGCTAGTCAGCCCCCAAAGGGACCGATGCCACCTCCACAGATGACGTTGTCACGCACCCCAACAACTTTGTGACAGTGCAATGGGCTGGGGTTTCCATCCTCATTCCTTGCGCCGTGCTCAAAATCACCGGCTCCTTTTGCTCTTTTGTCCCCTCTTCTAATAAGAGGGGTACAAAGAGCAGCCCCCTCCTCGGTTCAATTGACTTCGCCCAAGGCGTCTCGATTCACCCCAAGCTACTGAGCCGTGGGGACTACTGCGACGAGGCTTGAACCATGGTGGGGAGTGGAAGGTCCGCCTTAAGGTGGATTCGGTGATGCCGGATCACACCATAATACATATTGGAGGCATTGACGTATAACATATTTGGTGCATCGCGTCGGCTAGCCACTCAGCTATGGATTCGGTACCACCAACGGGAGGAAGAGGTACCCATGATTGCACAATTGCGACTTCTTTCGGCAGCTCATTGTCGATCTTTTTCAGCGCCCACCCAGGACCGGTAGTAAAAGTGCGAGGCGTGTTTCCAGATTGATTGGTAGGGATGTCATACCGGATATACCTATGATCTGACAATGTTTCCACGTTTTCCAGAACCCGCTATTCCGCAATTCTTCCGACCCCTTGATTTATACATGTGAGAACTACAACAGAGCCACCATTGTGCCGCACGCATGTATGTGCAGTGCCTCGATTCGCTAACAGTAAGCGTGACACAAGTATCTAGCCCGCAAGTACTCGGCCTTTTGCATCCATCACCGGAGAGCCCCACAGCGTGGACTTCACGTTGAAATCACCGGCAATGAGCATTATGCGTGACAGTCCGCCAATGAATGAACCGCGATTAACCAAAAAGTCCTCGAACACAGCGCGGTTTCTGTTAGGTGTAAAGTAAACGCCCTCAACAATAATATCCCTCACTGTAGACGCGGCGAAGCCGTTACTCACGACAGGATCATATACATGCATTCTCGAGTTAGAAATGACAGAAGAGTCAAAATCAATCACCCAGTCGCTGCGAAAAAGAACACGGTAAGTCTCTGCAACCACAGCAACATCAATTGACCACTGCGCCATTGACTGCACCAAGAGATCTTGTTGTTGTTTTCTCTGCAAAAATCTTATGGGAGTCGATAACGAGGACGATTATAAAATCTGTTCGCAGTGTCCATCCCAACTACCGAGGTCACCACTGCAGGAACTGGAGCGGATGATGTGATGGTAGTGTGTCTTGGTGCACGCGCTTGCTTTTTATGTCGCACAGGCTTTCCGCAGAACTTGCTGTCAACTATGTGATCCGCAGACTTGCCGCTTGCAGCACAGACTGCGGCGCATGAATTCGACACATGTTAAATGATATATCTAGATTCATATATTGCTTTAACTGTATACATGTTTCAAATTCATTCTATATAAAATATAAAATACAATAATTGTGTTATTGGAATAATAAAAAACTACACAAATAAAAAGATACGTTTATACATTTTTAGTACACTCTATTTTGTACGGTGAACCGGTTATAACAGTTTATACAAAATATGTCAATGTTTGTGCATTCAAAGCGAAACGATATATACGTACAATGAAATTACATTTGTACCAAACGAAAATTTGTTTTAATATGTTTTTCAATTAATCACCACCATAACGTGCACTTTTGGACCACAAAATGTGTTTCCTTTTTAATTATTATTTTTATAGGAGCCTGGTGTCTCTGGAGTCATGGTAATAATAATTGAATTAGCTATTTTAATTTTCATATCGAGGTGTGTTTCTCCCATTCGTAGGAAAGTTATGAGACGGTCTTATTTCGACTTTAAACAAAATACCTAAAGAGAAGTCACTTAAACACCATTGGAGGGGAAATATAAAGGAGAGCTCTTGCTCTCCTTTATATTTCTAGGCTCTTGCCTATGAACACAGATAGTCACCAAAATGCCTCGATTGCTCATTTGGGGTGCAAATCCTATAAATACAATAGAAAAGCTTCACCCGTGAATAAATTGAACACTTAAACCTTCCTGGGCAACCGTTGTATCCATGAGCGAAAACCGCATGGAAAACGGTTCATTGAATTTAAAAAAAGAAATATCACATACATACAGACAGTGTTATATTACTATGTTTTTTTTTTCAAATATTACATAGAGTTTTCTTATTCACGTAAACAACAATTGCCATCAAGTTTTAGTGATAAAATAATTGTATTCACAAATTAATGATGGAAAAAATTAATAAAATGCTAATGAAATACTTTTGATCCTGTCCTATCACATCTGTATAATATCAGACGTTCCAGTACAGTTGTAGACGTACTACATCAAATTTAATGAGGGTTTCAGATATAGCGCTGACAAGTTGGCACACCTGATAGGTAGGATCAGCAAAATTGTCAACAAGACCTTAGGTACCTTAGGTTTTATTTAGTGTGTATGTGACTACCCCGCGCAGGCGGACACAAAACATAATTAACTATCCTTAGTTCTAAGTAAGTAGGTAGTAAGTCTCTCGACCGTGACCCGTGGTGCAGGCCCTATAAATGGGTAAAGGAATAAGCTCCACCCAGCTGCTCCACTACTCACGCAGTCCATTCTACCTGGTTTTTGTGAGCATGTAATCTCCCCCCTTTTTCCATCACTAGGTGGGTGATCCCCACCTATTATGACGCGTAGAGCAAACTCGTTCGTCAGGACAAATGATGAGGTACAAGGTACATTTGTGAGAGTCACTCCGGAGGAGCTGGACATAGCAGTAATGAAAATGTGCGCATAGAACGGAGCCCCAGGCCCTGACGACGTCCCGGGCCATGTTTGTTGCCTAACATTGGACTCAATGAAGGAGAAACTTCTGGAAGTGTTCTCTTGATACTTCTTATACGGTAGCTTTCCAAGTCGATGGAAGACTGGCAGGATGGACATGGTGAGAAAAGAAGGTCGACCAGCAAACCTATCCTCAGTTTACCGTCCAATAGTTCTACTGGATGAGCTGATACCAACAAATTGTTAGAGACGATAATCGCAGCTGGCATCACGCGTCACTTCAAGGTTGTTGGACCAGGCCTGAGTGAGAATTAGTTTGGATTTCGCTTAGGTAGATCCACTATTGGTACCATCAGCGAAACTAAGGACCGTGGTAGAAGAGGAGATCTCTCGGGTTGGAGTTGTTGTAACTGTGTCTTTATACATCTGCATTCGATTCATTCAGTACCCCGGTACCTGCGCAACATTGTCGCAGACTATTTGTCTTCACGTACCGTGAAATACTAGATAGAAGAAGGGCGATGGCAGACAAACGAAGTTGTGTGCGGTGTTCCACAGGGGTCGGCACTTGGTCCGATGCTGTGGAATATCGGGTACGACTGGGCACTTCGCGGTCGTATTCTTCACGGAGCAAGTGTTTTATGTTACGCGGACGACACTCTAGTCGTAGCTAGAGGCTAATCACACAGACATGCCACTATCCTTGCGAAGGCAGCAGTCGCTCAGGTGAAATCTGAAGCTGTGTGCCTGCTCGGCCCGCGCAACAGGCCACCACAAGCGCTAAAAATAGAGATCGGAGGGACTAAAAATGTTGTAGGGACTACTATGAATTACCTTCTTCTTGATAGTCGGTGGACTTTTAAAAATCATTTTGATCACAACGGGTGTCGAAATCTGCAGCCGGTCCGGCCTGGCTCCTGCCCAATTCAGGTGGGCAAGCCTCGGTTGCCTTCGATTATTTTTTGGCGTGATCCGGTCAATGGCGATGTATGGAGCGCCAGTGTGGAATGAAGTAATATCAAACGACAACCGGATAATACTAGTAAGTTCGATGGTAGAGGACGATTTCAGGCTGGCAGCATCCCCTGTGACCTGGAGGCAAAAGTGCTAGCTGACGCCTGTTGGCAGTGCGTAACTGTACGTGAAGTAGAATGTAGAAATTCGACACCTGAAGAGCTGCGTATATGGAAGAGATTTGGCCGAGAAAATTCAATTCAAATGTGGGAAGAAAGTCTGCAGATGCCGCAAGTCAGTGCCGAACTATTAATAGCCATGCATCCTGTTCCTAGAAAGTGGATGGAGCGCCCAGTTAGAGCACTTTCATATCACCTGACACAGATATTGATTGGACACGGATGCTTTGGTTGTTACCTGTGTGAGGTGGTTCAGCTGAAATCCACACCGTCTTGTCAATTGTGTGGTATAGCCCGGGACATTGCTCGTTATACCTTGACGGAATGCCCTGCTTGGGCATTCGTCAAGTCAGTGCCAGTATTAATTCTTTCCATGTTGGGCATTGAGGAAGCCTGGAACTCGGTTGATCCCTTCGCAAACTGCGTCGTGTCACGCAGAAGAGAGGTAAACCGTTTGAGAGAGGTGGTCATTCAATCCACCTCGTGGAGTCCTTGGCGAAGACACAACATGGCGTCTTAGGAGGGGTCAGCGGGCGACGGCTTGGGGAAGTCATCGTCCGCTCAAGTGGCCCGAGTTGATAGGTGTGCGGCGTGTTCCAGTGTACCTTAATATAGTTAGCTAGGGAGTATCCTTCCAAAGAAGAGCCCACAAGGGAATCCGCTGGTGGAGTCGCGGTCGCATGCCAACACTTTCCCGTGGCTCCTTCAATGGCAGATGTGTTGGAACACCGCTAGGGCTTAGTGGGTATGGGGAATCGGTCTTCGGTTTTGGAATCCCACATACGCCTCAGGATTTCTCCACCCTGAGGGCATGCTTAAAAGCATTCCCCAGCGAAAAAGAACCTTAGGTTACTGAGCACCACCGCCGCGACAAGGCTTGAATCATGGTGGGGACGTTATTCTAGCCCAGTGGTAAGTGATGCAAGGACTTATATTACCATTCCTAGACTACGGAAAAATATTTAATTTAATATTTTTATAAATTTTATTTATAAAATTATTATTATACTATATGTGTTATAGTAATATTAACGTTTATGCGAAAGATCACTGAATTACAATGGGGAACTCATAAAATCAGCTAAGATTGTGAACGGCAGCATCTTCAGAAATATAATAGATAAGAACTACACGCTCACATTAACTGCAGACTTTACTGGAATATGAAGTTCCCCTTCCCCTTTAACCTCCTCACCTCCACTTCTTGAGCCCGGACTTGACGTCATCTGTGTCATTTTTGAAAACAAAATCTTAGTGTGAAAGAAAAGTTTATATGATACTATAATATACTTATTTTTTTTGTTATGATATACTTTGTGAAAAATCCTAAAAAATAATTTGAAATAGCTAAAACTAGAATTTTCAAGCTTTGGGTGCCTTTTAAAGCCTTAACATGTAATTATTTTTCTTAACATTTTCAATGGAAAAAAAACAATGCTTTTTTTTAGTCCATTTTTAAAATATTTAGAAATGTGAATATTGACTTCACATTTAAATTATCTATTGCAGTTAAAAGGTATCTTTTTATCATATAACATCGGAGTATGACAATTCTCAGAATATCGTAACATCTCATAGCCTCTATGCTCCTCACTGGGCATCGATAGAGAACAATCATGATATTCTTGATCATTATTCTTTCAGTAATGACATTTCCATGTCCCTTACTACTTCCCTAAAACTATGACGTAATCATAAATATGTAAAGTACAAACCCTTAATGGTGTTATTAGAGTACAAAGCACCGAATTAGTCGCGGGCGATTATCTTTTTGGGGGCGGGAAAGGGGACTGGGGACAGATGGTGAAAACATTAGCGTTAATATCGCGCCGTGTTGCGGTGTCAGGTATTAAGAGATTTGGTGACAAATTTTTATTATTTGCAATTAACTTTATTGTTAGTTTTTTTTATTTGACAAGGGAGATTTTTAAGTTGTGAACTTTAGTTTGATTTTTTATAGTATAGGACAAACGAGAAATCGGTGCCTTTTTTACGAATACCGATGCCCATGACTGTTAGCATAGTTCCTCTGCCAATGCGTTGCCATTCTTCTTCCGTCCACCAAATACTCACCAATGGGCCACCGGATACTCACAAACCACACGAAACGCGTCATAAGAAGGTGTCACTTTCGTCGGTATTTTACCAAACCGGGGTACCCCAGGGTAACCAGGTTGTGCATTTTATCCCCACCATGGTTCAAGCCTTGTCGTGGCGGTGGAGCTCAGTAGCCCAGGCGGAGCCAATTGAACCCAGGGGGATCTTTGCATCCCTCTTATAAGAAGAGGAGGCTCAAAAGGAGGAGGAGGTCCTAAGAGCAACAGGAGGTGGCGCTTTTGCGCAAGGGCCAAGGGGCGAGGATGGGAACCTCACCCCGTTGCACTGTCCCAAAGTTGGTGGGGTTGTCCAGTAGTGCTGGGCAACCCCATCTGTGGAGGTGGAGTTGGTACCTTAGGAGGCTGACTAGCTGTCGAAGTGCCCTGATGATTGTTGTTCCGGATCACCTCAACAAGGGCGGCACTGATGGTACTCGCGGTGGTTTTTTTGCGGGTATTCGGCACTGTCATGTGCCGCGAGTCCCACACACCACCAAGGGCCGATGGAGGCGCGTAAATGCGTTTCCCTGCGTCAACAAAAAAAAGGTCGTGCATTTTGTGACATAAATTCGCCGTAAATAGCTACGCTATCGCGCCTCGTCCAGCTTGTAAGGTTCAAGGCCCAATGGAATGAAGTAGGTCTACGTGTCTGAATGGTCGAGTTGTGTGCATACTAGCAGATGTTGGTAGACGCTAAAGTCTTCCACTACTCGTTTGTCCGACAATGCTATATAACAAAAACAATTTTTTTAAGCAGTAAATCGTAGATTATTTTATATTGCATGAACTACGTTTATTTATTTAGTGACACCCGGTTTTCGACAACCGAGCGACGACAGGCAATAATGAAATAGATAATCCATGGACATTGGATTACCTATTTAATTAAACCCGCAACTTCGGCACAAGTCCCTTCAAACCACAGTCAAAGGCAGGCAGAAATTGATACGAATCCGCTCTATTGCGCAAAACTGCTTCAACATGTGGATATGTTGTTTCACTTAGACAAAAGTTTACTAAGTTTACTTTACGAAAAAGTAAGATTAGTAGTAGCAGGTAGTAGCAGCATTTCGAGAGGTACCCCTCGTTCTCATAATACAGCTGTAAATTGATAGATAAACTGTCGCGCAAATTTCCCAATATAGGGGACTACCGCCCTATACTAATACGCCCGTGTAATAATTGAGTCGATGTTTATGGGCGTTGAAAGTTATCAAACCGACTATTCCTTTGCCATGTTATACTATAAAATAGCGTTTGCTTTACACCTATATAATCGTTTAACGACCGGGAAAGTACTAATTGCATAACACTTGCATAATCTGACGGATTAAATTACCATGTGATCTTGGGCTTCACAATTCCCCATATGACGTGTTGCATTTCATCACACATATTCCCAATGTGTTCCACAGACTGTCAGAAAATTAAAAAGCCTATGCTTTTTAATTTTCTTCACCTCGTCGGTGTGAGCTGAATATACCTCCTCTGTTGTCAGTCCGGTTCAGTCGCAATGCAGCAGCGACTGTGTAAGTAAATGTATATGCACTGCTTGCACATTTTAAACGTAACTTTATATCGTCTACATTAGTTATAAGCTTACTCAACGTTAAGCAGGATTGTTAAAAGTTGAACGGGTTTCGCCAACTAACTTTAACTAAGTAGGGCTATAAACACAACTGGATAGAAAGAAAACACAGAAAGATGTTTTTCTGTTAACCGTTTGTTTATGCTGATAGAATATTGTTATGGGATCATATTTTCATTAAAAGGTGGGGCCACGGCTGTGACGAATCTGGTCGGCATGATCGTGGAGCCTTCTCTATTGCTTCCTTACATGAACCTTATAGTCATGGCTATCGTGTTGTGTGCGGTTTACGTGTAGCAGGGGGATGGGGTATTAGTTGACATCAGTAGCCAATAAATGGCTTCCAATGGATTTTATAAGAGAACCCGTGTATAGACATCGCTTACGATTGATGCGCGCCCTTCACTTCAAAATCATATTCGTTCCTAAGGAATAAACTCCAACCACATGTCAGAGCTAACACACACACACATACACACACGCACACCTTTTAATGGTATTTTCACCACTTGCAATCTTGCTGTTTACCGAAACGGTTTATGCTTAGCAGTTTTATTGGATATCAAGACAAGGTCCAAATAGACGTGTAGGTCTTATTTTGCTAGCACGACCTCTCAAAATTTACACTAAATACTCCATTTGCGTTTTCAAAACCGAAGTCCTCAGTAAGAAAATTCTGCGAAAGTGCCAAATTAGTGCCAAATTTGAACGTTTCATCTTGGCTAATAAATGACTTTGTTCCTCGAAAAAACTATGCCAGGAAAACTAGATCAGTCAGTGAACGGCAAAGGCTTCTGACGAGAAAGTATTTTCATTTCTGGACATAAAATATCTTTAGAATTGGCATTTGCTGACTCGACGATTCCGGAGACAGCCCAGTTTAAATTTTTTGTTTCAAAGCATTTATTTATGAAAACCCATTTAGATGTGTCTAAAAGTTTTTGGTAAACACATTTAATATAGCATAGCAGCAATTATCAATTAACCACTGGACACGGCCACCTTGCAAAGTCTCGTAAATTACAAATATGACAGCTTACTGCACGGAGATTGTTCTCCTCTCAGATCGAGATTCGTCTTCCCAAACTTGACTTCCACTTCAAAACCGAGTAATAAACCCCAAAATTTTCAAACCCCTAATTTTAACCCCTAATTACCCATACCTTAAACTTATCACCAACTTTTATCCCTCGACTGCTGATTATTATCATCCTTTTTAATAAATTGATGAGGATCCAAAGTATTTTTATGAATGTGTGATCAATATTACGTCAAAATTATTATAGTAATGGTAATCAACAACACGCCTTTATTATAGTAATGGTAATCAACAACACGCCTTTATTTATACTACGTTAGTAGGTAGTACAGGGTACAGTACCTTCACCACCATGGTTCGAGCTTTGTCGTGGCGGTGGGCCTTAGTAGCCTGGGGTGGATCGAGACACCTTGAGCAAAGCCAATTGACCCGAGGAGAGGGCTGCTCCTTGTACCTCTCTTATAAGAAGAGCAACAGGGGGCGGCGAATTTACGCACGGGACAAGGGGCAAGGATGGGAACTTCACCCCATTGCACTGTCTCAAAGTTGGTGGGGTTGCCCTGTGGTGCTGGACAACCTCTATCTGTGTAACATAAAAAGCCGTCGAGGTGCCCAAATGATTTGTTGTTCCGGGGCACATCACCAAATGCGGCACGCATGGCACTCGCGGTGGTTTTTAGGGGCATACGCACTATAATGTGCCGCGAGCTCCAAACACCCCACCCAGGGCACGTGAGGCGCATGAATGCGTTTCCCCGCGTCAAAAATTAAGGGCACAGTACCGTCGTGCTTACTCTCTCATCTGCCTTACAATGCCACCAACAGACCAGCTCATTGATACCATGGTATTGTATTTTCATCCAATCTACATATCATATGATTACCAAGATTCATGATGATATAACAATTAGAAGTGCGTGTACTTACACTTTCTACTTAGAAAGAATGCGTGTACGTGTAAGTAGAAGTGAAATTCAAACTTGCTGCGGAATTCTTAGCGTCTAATTTTAGTCCAGGTTTGTAAGAAAACATCGTTCATTATGTTATGCACATGCTTTAGCCGGTCAGCCTAGGTGAAAATAGAAACTTTCACTTCACAACGTAACCAATATAAAAAAGGTCTGAATTAATACCAGACTGTTACACAAAGGCTGTTCTAATGA
Source organism: Eumaeus atala (assembly GCA_017140195.1). Classification (NCBI taxonomy): domain Eukaryota; kingdom Metazoa; phylum Arthropoda; class Insecta; order Lepidoptera; family Lycaenidae; genus Eumaeus; species Eumaeus atala. Next base: position 610,246 of record JAFELO010001182.1, on the reverse strand, counting down.
AAGCGGGCGAAGCGTGGTCCTCGCTATGCTTTTATTTGAATATCGGTTGATTACGTTTATCCGTACACGTGACCTGTACAGCCTTACGTTTCGTTTGTTTTCCTTCGTAAAGGAATTTTCATCTTCATTTATCTACCAGATTACTTATACCAGACAGAGCCGGATTAAGCTAGCGCGGGGCTCGTAACAAATTCTACTCATGCACCATTCATTTGCATTTCTTTTTTTGTGTTTAGGTCACATTGTTATAGAATCTGTAGGCCATGTAATCTTCGCAGCCTTGAAAAAGGGCCCTGAAAACAGTAGAGAAGGCCCCTTTAAGCGCGGGTCCGATGTAATATCTACTATCGCTACGCGGTTAATCCAGCTCCGCTGCTAGACGTTTAGAAACATATTTAGTGGCTGTGCTTCGTACCATTAGTGAAACGCAGTAGACGAAGTAGGCGTACGAATTGGTCACAATTGGTCAGCTGGTTTGACTAATTCATCAGCTTTTCTGTAGGTATGACAAGCGGCTTAAATTCTCAACGGTAGCTGTCAGCATTCCGACCAGTTAATTAAGGATGTGTAGACTCAATAGGATTTAGATGGTCCGTCACTACATTTATCGAGAAATATAATGTAGTTGGCTATTGTTGCAGTAAAACTTACCAATTTTTCCAACTTGCTGGCCAACAAAAAACCAATCAACAGAGGTCAGTTGACAGTCGCTGTGTAAAAACCGGTGCCCTCGTCAAACCCCCTTGATTAGGTAGCCAATACTGATATCATCTGATATAAAAACGGGAAAGTACTAGGATCAAGAAGAACATAGTGCTGAACTAAAAGTTGTGCTATAGCCGTAAGCGCTAAAAAGCGTTACGCTGTTCTTATGCTCGCCTCGTCAATGATCCCACCATTTTACGCATTACATTTTTTGATGCCGCCCAAATTATATTTCGAATTCTTTCGGAATTACCTCCAAAAAAATGTTATGTACATTAAATGTACATAACATTTTTTGGAGTGTGCGTGCGTTTTGGAGTTGACATGTATGCGCAAACATTTCTCAATACATCACTAATAATTCCTTCACTTTGAGAGACGCATAGAGCCGACCGCCGCTTAAGTATTATGAATTTTTTTTTGCGTCAACGCATACTGTGAGAACTCATTGTCTGTGAATGCTTACGTTAATACAGCGACAACAGCAATTTCGGTCCAGTCATGAAACATATATACACTCCAATGAAACAGCTCTGACCACAATAGATCGCCACCTGAGGCTGGTGTTTACAATGGACACAGAATCTGGCCTCTCGCTTGGATCTGGGCCAGGTACATAACAACCGCTTTGTTTTTCTAGTTGTGCGCGTATCGGCCGTTCCAGATACAAACGAAATTAGTTAAAATTTGCTTAGATTTTTCGTCTGTCAGCCGGATTGAATACAGATGAGCGAAATTCTGTCAGAAAGTGTTCGTCGTTATACGTTATTCAGCAAAGCCAGCTTTATTATTTTACACATCTTTATTTCATTCATTGGTTCATTGTCGAATACGGCGAAATGAAAAACCTATGCTCAGATAGATTCATTGCTAGGCTATTATTTTTATTTGCACTCGAAACGCCCGGCCTAATTTTATAATTGTATCGATATCTACCATTGGCTGGTTTTTTTGGCCACCATTAGCTGGACCTCGGCCGCGATATTTAAGAACGTCTCGCAATAATAATCCGGCTGATCATTGGTTCGCCACAAAACAAATAGCCGTAATATTATACGGCAATTTCTACGATACAACTACAAAAATGCTAGCGCGTATCGTGCGGTGAGTAGCAGGTGACCAATTGGAGGGGAGGAGGAAAGGAGGGCAACGCATTCGCGCGACAACAATAACGCTGATGTCTCTGGGCGCGTGTAGACATCATAAGGTACTGATTTCATGTATGTCCTCGTAGATTATATATACCTAGTATTGCCATAAATGTTGTAACAAAGAAAAAAATTTTTTAATTACAAATAACATTTGTTACTCTTACAATATGTTAGTCTAATACACAAATATAAAACAATTAAAAATATAAAAACTTATTCGAAGTGGTCTCCAATGACTGCTTAAGCCCAGTTAAGCCCAGTTATCAATAGAAGTGCACATCCGGGGGAATGGGATTGATTTAGGGAATCCAAATTATCATCGCGTTTAGAGCAAGCTCTGAAAAAATGACTATAAATCGTAATCCAGCGGATTAAGGTCGGGGCTACATGAAGGAAGGACGGAACGTTCGTGTTAACCAGGACTGGGTGGATCGAGCTTTATCACCTGGTCCTGAGTCTTGCTGGAACAGTATTAAGGGACTTAACTACGTTCTCCAGAATGGTATCTGGATACATTTGTGCAGATGTCTCGACACCTTTTTCACAAGAATATGACTCACACGATCATTTGACTAATACCTACTTGTGAAATGCACTCACACCGATTCTGTTCTCTTTATTTCCATTTCAATATCGCAAAATATTGAATAATGAGAAAACACAATGAACTATCGTATGAAAATGACAGATTCCAAATTCAAACGTAGGAGTTAGTAACGTTAGAGGTTGTCCCTAACATCTTAGTCCTCGCGTTGTTGTTATATAGCTCTTGTGTTACTGCCCTGGAAATATAATAATAAAATTTAGTCGTATAATATGAATGTAAAATTTGACAATGATTCCGATATGACTCTCACAATTAAAATGAATATAACAAATCCCTAATGCTAATTACTAGGTTAGTGTTCTAAAGTCTAATAAAATCAAGTTCTGTCTATACTTTAAAAAAGCTCATGTTTTCTCTTTCCTTAAACGAGTTCATCTCAGGAACTACTGGCCTTAATTAAGAACTATTTTCATGTTGACTATTATATTCATCGCGAAAGACGCCAAGACGCTACGACTAATAGTGCTAGTGAAATGTATACTACCATATAGGTCGTGGCATGCCAGTTGAACTTTTTTTAACTTTAAAAACCCAATAACAGTCTCAGAGGAGGTGCGGCATAAAAAGTGACAAAAAGTAGCCCGTAATCATAGCAACTCATAGCGTTTATCGTACCTGCTCTGACAACTGTAACAAAAAGCAATGCGCAACTATAGCTACTCATAGCGTTACTTGTACCTGCTCTGACAACTGTAACAAAAAGCAACGCGTAACCATTACAACTCAGAGCGTTAATTGTACCTGCGCTGACAACTGTAACAAAAAGCAACGCGTAACCATAGCAACTCATAGCGTTAATTGTACCCGCGCTGACAACTGTAACAAAAAGCAACACATGACCATAGCAACTATTGTTATTTTGGTTCAACTTGCACGCTGCGAGCTATACTTTCTATGATAATATGGCGCCCAGCTGTGTGTGTATACTAACGTCGGTAGTAGGTAGTAGTTATAGCTACACGACCTGACCCGACAAACTCTTCATGCCTCCTTGGGTCGGTTGGACAGTGCATAAATGCATTCTCTTCCTGCTAGAACCAATTCGATATACACCGCTCGTACCGGTCGAGCGTTGAAACCTTACATATAGTTACACAGCTATAAGACATATGACTGACAGAATGACAAACTCACTCACCGCTTACGGAAACGAGCCCGGGTTCGAATCCGTAAGACGTGAGCTTAGATAAATGTAGAAATAAAATAACGCGATCTTAGAGAGCTCTAAAAATAAAAATGAAATCATTGTCACGGTTTTTAGCCGATTTGAAGCGCAAATCGACCCCACCCGTCAGAGGGTGGGGGAGGAGGCCGGCCTCCTCTGACAAGCCAAACCGAATGACGAGCTCAACTTTTCCTAAACACGTCCCGTAACATTGGCGCGCGCCGTCCCACTAGCGTGGGGAGGGGGACCGCTCCCCCTTTTCGGTCCCAAAAATAACCACGATAGGGTAATGTCCACTAAAATTCCGGTTTGCTTCTTCCCATCTGCGGGAAAGGAGGGGGTCTGTCCCCCTATCGTCTACCTATAACCAGAAGACAAAAAGTCTTCCGTAATCAGTCGAACTGTTAGGGCTGGCCAAGTGCCGCCAATCAGTAGTAGGTACCTCCGAAAAAACAAAGTGTGTACTAACATACCTTTTTTTTTTTGGTGACGCGGGGAAACGCATTTACGCGCCTTCACCGGCTCTGGGTGGGGTCCAGTGGTGTATGGGACTCGCGGCACATGATAGTGCCGAATACTCACAAAAACCACCGCGATTGCCATCAGTGCCGCCCTTGGTGAGGTGCCCCGGAACAACAATCATCAGGGCACCTCGACGGCCAGTGAGCCCCCTAAGGGACCCACTCCACCTCCACAGATGCGGTTGACCAAAACTACAGGAGAACCCCACCGACTTTGGGACAGTGCAATGGGGTGAGGTTCCCATTCTCGCCCCTTGCCCCGTGAGCAGAAGATCCACCTCCTGTTGCTCTTATGTCCCCTCTTCTTATAAGAGGGGTACCGAGAACGATTCCTCCTTCTGATCTTGAAGCCCCCTATTCTTATAAGAGGGTTGCAAAGATCCCCCTCGGTTCAATTATCTTCGCCTGGGTTCACCACAGGCCACTAAGCCACCACGACAAGTCTTGAACAATGGTGGTGACACTAACATACCTAGATAGTGTAAGAGATATTACTTTTTTACTGAAAGGCTTATATTTTTTGAATATATATAGGATAACTTTAGTGGTACAAATTTTATATTTAGCAAATAATAAAGACCTTCAAGCCAGGCTACGGAGCGTGCCGAATGAGAAACCCAACATAAAATACACTCAAAAAACATAAGCCAGGTACATTTGAGTAAAAATATAACCCTAATTTTGGTACAGCTGCGTCAAACTCCCAAATTACTTTACCCATTTGTGGTACAAAAAATGAGGGCATAATAAGAATTATTTTAGTAATATTAAGTTGCCAATGATACAGAAATAATGAATGGCACTTTTGACGTCATCAATAGGAGTCGAGCCATTGTTTGAAGAACAGACGGACTGAGGGCACTCGACCTATAAAGCTGGATACGTATGAAAGGGGTTTTGCGCTTTTAAATTGATTCATCGCTTCATTATTTTTTTAATTCATATTTCATAGTATAACAGGACAATGAGAAATTGCAGTCTTTTGACGATTACCAACGCCCATCGACATGCAGACGCGTTGCTCTTCTTTCCTTCTCTCTCCCCCATTGGAGGTCACAGGCCACAAGCTACACAACAACATAGCTGTCACTTTAAGGCGGTGTCATGTGAGCGAGAGCTACCTCTCCGACTATGTCGGCCCAACTAGGCTGCAACGCGGCATGTCGCTACCACTTACTGAAATTTCAAATTGTCAACTCATTTATCTTCTATATAATAAAGCAAAGTCCTCAAAAGCTGTTTGTATGTGATCGATTTATTCAACATTTACAGAACCGATTTTTATGCGCTTTCAACCGTGCGAAGAGCGATTTTTGAGGAAAGTCTCAATGTCTCCCGCACCACACGGGAGAAGCCGGGGCAGATCGCTAGTTGATTATTCGAAATAGTTTAAAAATATAGGCAAATAATGTAGAAAGATCACAGAAAAATTATCGCATGTATTTGTATACATTACATAAGATTTAAGAAGTTGAGGTTTCTGGCATTAACGTGACCACATTATATCCATTTAAGGAGCAGGATCCATACGTACTCACACATGGAGGTCCAAGTTAAAAAAAATAAATAAACTTTTAAATTTTATGAAAAATGAAAACATCATAAAACAGCATAAGTAATTATTTAATGTCATAAAAATTGTGTTATTGTACTCGAGAATATAACGTATTGCTCTGAATGCAATGTGAATGAAATGAGAAGGCCTAAAGAGACCTTGAAATTTTGAACTCATTAGTTCAGCTACTCATCAGTTTAGCGTGCAAAATAGACAGTCACAGGTACGGCAGATGTATGTGAAAACTAACATATAATGTTTAGGTAAGTATATAGCGTTTAAACAGTGGCCCACAATTCGTAGCAAAGCTGTTCGTAGCGCTGCAAAATCTTGCTGACACGAATTGACATTTTACACCATTAACCAATAGAACATTTAGCCTCACCAACCAATAAACATAAAATTTAGTTCTCACTTCAATACTATGAGACACAACGCACGTATTTCAGTAGGAGGCAGTGCTATGAAGCATTGTGGTCAAATTAAGCCGGTACGACCGTGGAGGCCCTTCAAGTCATCAAGTCAAGTTACATCAAGTCTCCGTAAAATTACAGCTATGCTGTCCGCATTTTGTGCGGAGGGAATCCTCCCTGGATTTGCCTAATAATAATGCAAAGATTTTTCGTTCACGTTCTTGTACTATAAAAATTTACTTGAGTATCCTCGAATTGTCTATCTGTATTGTAATAATTAAGCCTTATATGTATGTGTATCATACAACAAGATTAAATATGATCGTGATACAAAATATCTACCCTAGACTCGCTCCAGCCAAAACTCACATTTTTAGTATGAGGTACTGCCATGTTGAATTGCAGTGGGCTGGCATGACAAGGGTGGTACCTATCACTCACATGATACCGCCGTAAAATGACATCTTCGCGTTTCGTGCGGCTTGTGGGTAGACGGTGCTCTATTGGAAGGGAGGAGGAAAGAGTGGCAATGCATCTTCATAGTTGGGCGTAATAATCGTAAAAATGCTCCTATTTCTCCTATACTATTAATGAAAAACTATACAACTTGCTAACTGAAATAGTTCTACCACAAGTACTATCAAATACCTGGGCCGGTTTCCTTTATAATAAACTTTAATTTGCTTAAATTATTACCGCAATAGCCATAAAAGTAGCGCCATTGTAAAATTCTTATTAGTTTTTTATATGTACCATAATCACGCGAGTTTATAGAATTAGCAGCAATAAAAATGGTTTTCTCTAATGGAATACAATTAGACATTTACACCGTTTACCTGAAAAAGTGTCTGTTAAGTAAATTATAAACAGACAGTTTCCTGATTATATTTTATATCGTAAATCAATATTCAATTAGTACAATTAAGAACAAAAATACATAAAATACACTGGGGGTTTAAAGTACCTAATGAAAGTCAATTTGTGCTGGAAGTTGTTTACAAACAAGTCAATTTGAATGAAAGATTTTTACAATAAAAGAGGCAAAGAAAAATGGCCGTTTAATGATTACCAATGTCTGCAAAAATCGGCACTGTGGAAATCTCACAAATAAGTGATCGCGATATACTTTCTCTCCTCCCAATAAATCGTATTTCTCTTAACGAACATATTAAGAGATATATAGTGAAAGCGAATGAAGGAAAATCCTATTTCTTGTTGTGTAAGAAAATATTTTAGCGTAGCGAGGAGAATTAGACGGTTGTGTGACTTATTACTGAGTCGAATATTTAGGAATCAGTTACATATGACGAGATGTCCTGGAACTATGCATAACAGGGCATGTATGTGGAGGATAAGGTAGTAAAGAAGGCTACCCCAACATTCAGCACGCTACTAGCCGCCAGGTTCAGGTTCCTATAATAATGTATTCAATGCTTTGAAACGTAAAGTTGTTGAAAAATGCCGTTTCATTGCGAAATTCCTCAACCCTGTATCAGAATTAATTGTTTCGTTGGCATTTAACTAACCAACCACCGTAGATCTTCTTTGGGCATGTAGTGTGTGGCAGTTGACTTATGATTTATCTTAATATA
>JAFELO010001182.1:560349-602496 GCA_017140195.1 Eumaeus atala | reverse complement strand
ATATATATATTAACTTGTCCTGACTGAATAACTGACTGGTATATCAATAAAACGCAGCCGAAACTATTGGACCGATCAAGCTAAAATTTGTTATACGTGCAGCTTTTAATACACATAATTTTTTATTAATTTCAACATTATTAATACACATAATTTCAACATTATCAGCCCTTATCGGTCTACTGCTGGACATAGGCCTCTCTCCAGGAAACCCCAAGACGATCGATCTCCTGCTACTCACATGCATCCCGGACCGACTACTGCACGGAGGTCGTCATCCCACCTGGTGAACGGTCGACAAACACTTCGTTTTCCTAAACGCGGCCTTCAATCCAGAACCTTTCGTCTGAGTGTGTGACCAGCCCATTGCCACTTCAGCGAGCCTGTTCGTCGCGCGATGATCTCTGCCTCGTGACACCGTTACGTCTCATCTGAGAGCTTAGGTTTCCTGCTCGTATACTTACTCCTACTACATCCTTTAACCAGGTTCCGCATGCAATCAATCACGCCACTCATGGCTGCGTCAATTTCCATTACAGTTTCAGTTGGAATTTTCCGGAATCTACCATGGTTAGTTGGAGTTTTGGTCGGAGTATCGACTGTACTAGTCGGACACGCCCGCGTCGAAAGCCTACATTCAGAGAGCAACCTACCAATCGGTGATCACTTACGGTTTTAAACATCCCTAAATATATGCTTTCGGTACGTCATAATAAAGTCAATCTCGTTCCTTATCACAGTATCTGAGCTCTGTCATGTCCACTTCCTATGGGGCTTCTTCTTAAAGTAGTAATTCATTAAGAAGAGGCCCTCCTTCTCGTGGAAGTTTACCAGCATTTGCCCACTACGATTTCAACTTCCGACTCCGTGTGGTCCCACACTCGATTCGACACCATTTTGTACTCCCATCATGGCATTAAAGTCCCCCATAACAACATTTAAGTGGGCCTTACAGGTGTTGCGTAAGGCCTTAGAGACATCCTCACAGGCTGCCTCCACGTCGTAATCGGAATGTGTCGAGGTTTGTGCGTATACTTGTATCACTTTAATACGCAAGTGTCACCAAAAACGATTTTTTTAAATTTCAACACGAAGATGGTGCAAAAGGTTGAATTCGGAAAAGGCGGCACAGTTGTATTGTAAAGTAAAACATCTACAAGCTATTTAAGATATACTTCTCATGCAGCTCCTGATGTATACATAATGTAGGAGCATAATCAATTCTATTACGGCCTATTGTTGGGTTAAGCTGCTACAATGGGGTCTGAGGATAGAGTGAAGTATTGTTGCACACGGTCACTTGATGTGTGACAAATTGATATGGCATTTTGTGCTTTATTTTCTTTGAGAGGAAATAACTAAAGGAATTATAAATATTTAGAAAAGTCTAAAACTGGATAAAATTAAACGTATATTAACAAGCGAAGAAAAAGTACACAATCACTTTGAGAAATTGCACAAGTGGAGAGGAATTTGAAATTTGTTACAGTTGAAGATTCATCATCATTATCGTCGTTTAATAATTAATTAACTGCATGTCTAATCCAATATTCAATTAATGAAGTAAACCGTTACATTCACTACAGTACGCACACAATGTTTTATACTAGTGTAATACACAAAGTTTTTACTCTCAAAAAGATTTCACTTAAATATACAATGAAACTCTATACAAATACGTATTTTTTAAAATAAATGACACCGTCTTTCGATCCATAGACTCATTATTAATAAATAAGACGACTTCATTCAATCTGTATGGAGTCAACGTTGGATGAAGTTGTAACTGGAATGACAATGATTCTGGTAAATAACCAGTGTAACTCAAAATTGTCTTGAGTTAAAATGTTAATATCATAATATGTTTATTAGTTTATCATTATTAACGTAGTGGTAATTTATTATACAACCTTAGCCAACCCTTTTGTTTTTTATTTTATTTTAAGAAAGATTTTTATAGTATAAGAGGCAAACGAAAAATGGGGCCGTTTGATGATTGCCGACGTCTACAAACGTCTGCATTATTGAAATCTCAAAAAAAAAAAAAAAAAAAAGTGAAAGCGAGATAACTCCGCGGTTACAATGCAGCATGGTTTTATTTCCAATAAATCGTATTCCTCTTAAGAAATATATTGAGAGTCACATTGTGATATTACTTCCGACAACCGTTCTTTATATTATCACTTTGCCGCATTTTAATAGTTTGGTTTAGTATATACCGTATCCGATATTTAATACTCATTGATCACTTTCGAGGTACTGCATATTTCATACGTACATTAGGCCGAACCTCAATCTAGCATCAAGGTGCCTGTCAATATTTTTTTCACTTATATATATAATCTTTTAACGCGGGATTTTCACGTGTTCTATCCTGTAAATTATATATCGAAGCAATGTAAGATTTTTGTAAAAATTGATTACCTTTTTCTACTTTGCTGCCATCGATATGTGCATAACAAAATCTGGATGTTTATGGGTGTTCCTTCAAAACCTTTCGGCTATCATGGTCACCCGTCACTATTTGTTTATTAAAAAAAAAATAACAAAAAAACAGAAAAAACAATATATATACATATATATATATATATATATTCTCATCCATTTATTATCTATAACTCAACTCATATTTTTCATTCAACTGTACAACAGGATAGCACAAGGATTTTGACATATTCGTTCATGACGGTGATTCTGTCTCATTCCACAAAAAGTATAAGGAAACGCGATAAAATCCGTTAAATAGACACCAAAATGAATTAAATATACAATTCATACATTCGCGTAAATATACAAAAACAATATGTCAACTGACAATTATCTAGACAAATCGCCTACTTTAGAGGGGTTGTTAATACCATGATAAAATACGTCTGCACCATGGATGTATAAAAAACTCTGCACATTTACAAATTTAACGTCCTTGCTAAATTTAATGCATTATTCATACCTGATAGAATTTTATGACAGTAATAAAATGCATGATTTATTTTATAACTTGAGTTTTTAAAATACGGGGACAAGCGCGTGGCAGAAAATGAAATGGGACAGGATTATGGATATGATGATCTCATCCTATCCCTAATTCAATTTAGGCATTGATAGTAATGTCGAGTTGCTGAATAGCTGATGAAACGGATTAGTTGGACCTATTGCTGATTGGCGACGCTATTGCTCCCGCCCCTGCATTTCTTCTAATTTTGGGAGGGGGACACATGTCCATTTTTTCCCGCAGATGGGAAGAGATGTACCGGTTTCATTGTGGGCGACCTCTATAGAGATGATGTTTGCGACCGAGAAGAGGGAGACGGTCCCCCTCCCCATGCTAGGGGGACGGCGCGCACAGGATGCCGTTTATGTTGTGCGGTAACGTGGATAAGGATAATTGAGTTCGTTTTTATTGGTTGGCTGGTCTGAGGAGGCCGGCCTTCTCACTCGAAATCTGCAAAAGCCGTGATTGAGATTTAATTTATTATTACAGCTCTCTAAAAATCGCGTTTATATTTATTCCAAGATAATCTAAGCTCTCACCTTACGGATGTGAAACCGGGTCCTTATTCGTTAGTGGTGTGTGAGTGAGACAGTATGTTGGTCATCTGTTATAACTGTGTTACTGTATGTGAATTTTCAATGACTCGACTGGTTTGAGGCGGTGTACATAGAATGGTTCTAGCAGAAAAAATGCATTTGCGCACCGTCCAGCCAACCCAAGGGTGTGTCGGGCTCAGGTCGCGAAGTAATAGCAAATACAGTTTAAAAACTGTTATCTGCTTCTTACTATGGGTGTGCGTGTTGGTGTTTGTGTCATTTTCGGCGTACTTCGTTACTGCTACCGCAAGCGCGTCGTCGGCGTCGTGTTATTAACATCGGATCGTATTCCGACGTCTTAACAGTTCATTTGTTTTTGCGCTATATGGTACGGTAAAGGAATTTTTGGGACAGCTCTTTAAAGTGGCGTTTAATGGAGGCCAGATTAAAGTCACAATGTAGGTCAATGTTTTGCATGTACCAGGGACACCCAGGAATTGGTGCCAAATCATGTCAAACACGTTTGCTACTTTAACAAGACAGCGCACGTGCCGCCTGGCTGCATTTTCTGGAGTCCAGTGAGTTCGTACTCCGTGAGGCGTGTACTTGCTGTGGGCAACTGTGACTGTCGCGAAACGCGAACTGCTCGTCTGTGAATAGGTTTTTCGCTTGTATCACGGTTTTTAGGCGTGCGAGAATTATTCTTACATAAATTTTACCAAGCGAGCTTATGACACTCATGCGTTGGAAGCTTGTGCGCTTTACCCCGGAATTTCCCGGATTGTATATGTATCCTATCACTATGGCTTCCTTCCATATGTCTGGAAATGTGCATTGTGGCAGAATAATGCACACTAGGAGGTGTAAAATAGCGGGACGTAGCTTTTTCAGCACCTTTTATGTTATTCCATCGGGCCCGATGGGCCTCGTCGAGTGATGGTTCTTTATTAGATCCTTTGCTTCTTCTATGTCCGTCAGACGTATGATCTAATTATCATCGTCCGTCACTAATACTGTGTACCTCTTCTAAATGGGAGGATTATGTGGGCAGGGAATTAAGATTGCACTGAATCTAGTGTCTAGTGCGTCGTCTACTTTTTGAGATCCATTAGTGCAGGTTTTCGCGGTTTAGTGGTGGCGTTTGATCCTTATAGCCTTTGCAAGAGACCAGGCTTTATGAGGCGATGATTGTTTGCCAACAAAATGATCCAATCCAACGTTTATGAATTTGCGTGCAGACTTTTTGACTTCGCTATGGAGTTTACGGATGGCTTGTTTGTACTCTTCGCCTCCGTTGCGGTCCTGCAGACGTTCAGGTAAAGTCCTGAGCATCGTCATAGAGAGTTAGACGGTCTTCTGTGACGGTGGTGATTTCTCTTGATGATTCTTTTATTTTACTAACCAGGAGAACGGTAATTTGGATGAGATCGTGGTAGCAGCCCGGGGGTGTTCATTCCGTCTGCCTTAATATTGAGGTTACTCGATCGTAATCTCACGAATTATCTGTTAATAATTTACAGTCGATGAACTTTTTCCTTATGCTGTTGATATTATTGAATTTACTATCTCCTACTTCAATTGAAACGGGCTTGTGGTCCGAGTTAAGCCCATACAACGTTTCAGCCGTCTTTATTTCGCGTGAATCGTTTCTCGCCTGTGCAATATCTATTATGCTTGGTGATTCCACACGCCTGTTATTGTTGACATGGGTATAACGGGAGCGTACATGATAATGTATCGACATATTTATTAAGAACAGTCCCGTGCTTGCCTGCTATTAAATCAATTGCCCCAGCCCTCCAGAGTCCTCCAAAGCTGCGATGGCGTGAATGGGAGGGGCCTTGTGTCTTGTTACTGATACATCCGGGGCACATCATCATTTATACATACTTACTATTGTATGGTCCCTCTTTACCCCTCATCCAGCGATTAGAGTTGTAATATTTGTAACTAATGTACATATTTATATGTGGTACATGATTGTATTATGATTATTATTATTATAGATTATAAAGTAATTGTGAATTAACAGGACCAATAACGTACTCTTCAATCTGTACTTGCCATCTGTAATAGTTTCTTGATGTTTTCATGTAACTTTTTTTTCTCTTTATTTCCCTTTTTTTAATATTACATTCTTTTACATTCATTGTTTCAATTTAACAAATTTACATTCATAATGTCTATTTCCTCGCTATGATCTCAGATTACAAAAAAAAAATCTTTGTATTTCGTTATGTTTTATTACATTATTTCTATTCCATTATATTCATTACTTTACATTTACTGTACTTTACCATAATGTTTTCCTTCACGTGTATTTTAAACATATAATCTACGGACGAATTACAGATAGCAATTCTTACACATGATAGTGTAAAAATGGCTCAGTTTGGAGTAATTGTATGACAAAATAATTGTTTACATTGTTTTAGGGCACTGTTTCCATATATACATATACACTCACATTCTTTTTATTTGACTATATCTTACTACATTGTTTCCACTTTACCTTACACTTAATAATTACCTTTACAATTTTCCTTTGCACATAATCCATAAATATAGTTTTCGGGAACGGTACGGACAGCAATGTTTACGCATTATGGTGCATAAATGGCCCAGTATAGAACAAATGTATGATAAAATGACTGGGGTTTGCACGATCAGTCAAACTGATAAAAGATTGAAATAATGGATTAATGGTCCAATAGGGAATTATATTGCATAAATTTATAGAGTAAAATGACCCGGTAGAGAATAGTTATGGTGTTGAACTATGGAATAAGATGACTCAATAGGGATAACATGATGATAACAATAATGATAAAAGGTAATATAAGTAAAACTAATTAAAGTAGTAAAATGTATAATTTACATTAATGATTGATTAATAGTCAAACGATAATATAATAAATAAAATAAACTTGGGTATTAATTAATAAAGTAGTAAGAATTGTATAATTAAAATTGTATATATGTGTACTTTTTCTTCATTAGATGGCCGTAGCCCTTGATCTAGCTGCCGCTGCCGCAACCTTTCTTGCAAAAACCATGAAGTCGGCGAAGCCTTTTTTTGCTCAAGATGACCTTGGCTAATTATTTTAGTGGAGTTTCCGTCTTTTGTACTATATCAAGCCTCTCTTTTCCGAATCTGGGACACTCTACTAGGACGTGATATATGGTTCCGGCCTCCCCTGAGCCGCAAGAGCATATATGTACCATGATGGTTGACCCTGCCCAGCTTACCTTGGAACGTCTTTTATATGCTGCATCTGCTCAAACGCTTTCCGCGTAAAGGTCAAAATTAGGGTTTTGGTTTAAATTAATTAAAAAAGGGTTCAATCACTGCTATATACATCGTACGAATTATTTCTGAGTTTAATCCCCAGTGAGCCCGTGCTCACTCTTGTCTCTTATGCCTTTTTAATGGTAGTGACGAGATGTTTGTTAAAAGTCATCTTTTTATCGATGGTTAACCCCGAGATTTTATTCGAGTCCCCCCGTACCAGACGTGTTCCTTCCATTACGAATTCCGGCAAATTGTACTTCAACTTCCTGGTGCATAACATCGCTTGGGTCTTGTGAGCATCAAAGCGCAGCTTGAATTATTCTCCCCAGTCATTGCTCATGCTAGGCGCCCTGTTCATTACCCGTTCCACCTCAATCCGCTGGGTTCTCTAAGTCAAAACTAGTATGTCATCTGCTACTAGTTTCGACATCTGCAGAGAGTTCCAAAACAGAGGCCCACATGTAGATTCTCGAACACAGTCCTTACATATATATCTGGCTGTGCTTTCACCTGAGAGATTCAGCTCAACACTCCTTCCATATTTACCATTCGAAGCTAGGGCCAACGTCCCCACCTTTTTAAGCCCGCCAGGGTCGCCGGCCACCAGGTGCCATTTGGTTGGATTGGCTTTTTTGATTCCATGCCTCTCTCTACACTACTTCTTCGCTGTAAGGTCAAGATTCCACCACCGTGAGGCATTGCGATTATTCTTGACAGGTTTTAGTGTGGGAATCTTTCTCAGATGCTACTCTCATATAGTCTTGCGGATTTTCAAATAATCTGTTCAGCTTAGCTCTGGTGGTAAGACCGTTCACTCTTGCTGAGTTGGGCCCGTACCTTCGATATGCCTTTTCACCCCCGGCAGTCGCAAGCGGTGTATCTCAGACATTTATAGCACTGGATCAGCGGGTGGTGGTCTCAGATGAACATGGCGATCTCTAAATACCGGACCATTTCCTTGATGTTACCTCTAGGATAACGTTGTCGAGGGCACTATTTATGCCTCTCGTCCAACGTATTACCCTAATCTCGCCAGGGTCCGTCTCCGGTATCAACCTCCGGTTTTGCTCCGTTATAGCAGCTGGTACCTCCACATCCTTAAGGTCAGGGGCTATTCTAAGTAGTCTGATTAACTGTGCTTTGAGTGGGCTAACCGTTATTTTGGCATCTACGTTTTTCAAAGTCTTCGCGAATGCATTCCGATTTTCCTCTGTCCCACATGACACCACTATCTTTTGGCCTTCTGTATAGCTGAAGTTAACCTTATTGATTACATCCTGAGAAGTATCCAGTAGGACTAACGAATCCAGTTTAAATCCGTATTTTGGCCTGGCAGCTGTTTCGCTATATAACTGGCCCGCTGGTTTACGTTTCAGGATAAGTTTATATTTTCGTGCTTCCCCTGCCTCCCTCTCCCCTCCATCCCTTGTCTCAGCTCGAATGGGGTCTGTAGCGACCGTCTTAATTTCAGTCCTTGTCTGTTCTATGGTTATTCGGGTGGAAATAGTTTCCCTGTATCCCTCATCCCTATCCTTCATCTAGCCCTTTGCGAGAAAGGCTGTTCGACGCTATGTTTGTGAATGGTAAACTAGACTCCAGGAAATCAGCAAATGAACTTGCCAAGCACTTTAGTGAAATCCTTACGCAAACTGCCAAAAGATACCTCGGATATCACAAGGATAGGGAGTTTAGCGGCTACGAATGGTGAAGTCCGACTCTGGACCGACTACGCCGTAAAGTCAAGTAAGGCCGCACGACGATGTTGGCAAAACTCGAGACGAGGAAATCCCATAGGGGTTATCTCACTACAGGAAGCCCAACGTGAAGCCAGATAAGAATATAAAGTTGCCATTAAGGACGCTGAAATTAAACATTTTAGAGATATTGCCGAGACGGGAAACGAAAATCCTTGAGGTTTGTCATACCGAGCCTTGGCTAGTAGATCTCGCCCTCCGAAAAATGTCATTCACGGCAGGTTATTCTAACAACATCGAAACTGCTATGCATCAGCTCCCGTACTCCCTATGCCCAGATGATATTACGGAAACCGACAACAACTATCATCGACAAGTGCGACTTGCGGCTGCATGCTCTCCTCCAGGTGGGGATTCAGATGCTCCTTCCCGTAGTGCAGTCGATCACATTAAAAGAGGCTTACTGAATACAAGTCCCGGATTCGACGTAATCACTCCAAAGATTATCAGGAATGCCTGGACGGCTTCCTACGGAGAAATGATGCTGATGTACACAGCGTGTATCAATGAAGGGGTCTTTCCAGAAATCTGGAAGGTAGGCTCATTGATAGTGCTACCAAAGAGAAATGACAAGTCATTAACAGATCCGAAGGCCTACCGGCCGAATAATTTACTGCTGATTTTAGGAAAAATTATAATACGCCTCGTAATTACTTGCGCTTCCTGTTCGCATCGTGGTATTTTTGAAAATCATCATGGATTCGCTAGAGAGCGCTCAACTGTAAGCACATTAGAATCAGTGTTCGATATAGTAGATAATTCCTCATATAAGTACATTCAACTCGTTCTTTTAGACTTCTCCGGAGCCTTCGGTAATGCATGGTATCCAATGATACTGTTAAAAGCAAAAGCTACCGGCATCTCCCCGAACATCTATCAGACTCTTCACAGTTGGTCACCGCACGCTTTTGTAGGTTTCCACAATGGGATGCCCCCAGGGTTCGGTATTGAGCCCCACACTATGGAAACTCCTCCTGGACGATATCCTTGAATTGCCGAGACCAGAGGGTGTAAATTTTGTGGCATACGCAGAAAATTTGACGTTTGTGATCGAGGCACCGTCGCGCTCCGTTATCGGGCAGAATTTTTCCACGATCTTGAATAGTCTATGGGATTGGGGGACCCGTAATAGGCTAACATTTTCCGTAGCCAAGTCCCAGACTATGACAATTAAAGGTCGTTTTGAAAGTGGACTTACCATTAGATGAATAGTACCTTGATCGCGAGTGTATCTGTGACCAAGGTGCCTGGGGTACACATAGAAGATGCTAGATCCTTTGCGTTGCATGCGGTTTTGATGGTCGAGAAGGCCGCCAGCTCTTTCGGGAAGGTCTTATGTGTCTCTACATCCACGTGGGGTGTGAAGTACCGGTCATTTAGGGTTCCTGTACCACGGAAACTATGTTGCATCCTGAAATATGCTGCAGCGCTTTGTTGTCGACGCTCTTATTTGTATGTCGTACGTAGTGCATTATTACGCACCTAAAGACCAGGTCTGATTTTATTGATGTCTACAGGTCATGCAGCAGTGCGGCGCTACCAGTATTGGCCGGCATTCTGTAGGCCGATCTGGTGGTTCTTCGAGCGGGACGCCTGCAGGAGGAGTGTGCAGGGCTCAAGGGCAAGGAGCACAAGAAAAAGTAAAGTGCCATAGTGGACGAAGTCATCTCCACTTGGCAGTCACGCTGGGCCGCGTGTGCCGACAGGAGAGGACTGTACTGCTTCTATCCAGAAGTTACAATGAATCTGGCAAATTGATGGGTGGAACCTGAGTACGATATTTAGAAGATACATACAGGGCACGGGTGCTTTAGAGATCGCCTGCACAGGATGGCATTATGTGACCTGCCATCATGTCCTTGCGTTCATGGAGCTGAAACACAAACAGAGACCATGTACTGTGGGAATGTGACTTATACAAAAACAAGCGAAATGTCATGTTGGACGGCATCCAACGGATGACAGTGGGCCCAGTCTATCACCAGGATTTGGTCGGAACAAAACAGAGTTTTAGGCAATTGAGGACGTTTGCACATAAATGGCATGCGAAGAGGAAGGAGAAGGTAACTACGTAGCTGCATCGAGGTAATCAGGACTGACGCGGCAGATGTCCTTGTGATGTCAGGCCCGAGAAAGAGGAGAATGAAATAATGAGAGTGCACTTAAATAATGTGTAGGGAGTCAAGAATTAGACATTGAGAAACACCCGTGCATCTCACATGATTCACTCCGTATACCGAGAGGTGCGTAGGAGCATGAGTGTAGGTGGGTAAGTTTATCCCTCATTTCCCTCCGCAGCACTTCGACTTGGCTTATATTGGCCAGGGTCTAGCAGATCTCCTCGGTATGTTACGCCCAAGTGTCAATACTTCCCGTCCGGTCCTTGACGGCCATTGTTATCCCTTCCGTCTCCTGTCCCACATTGTGCTGTGCCGTCTTCCTCTCTGTAATAGCCCTCCTTATTTTCAAAGCCAGTGCTTCCAGTCGAGTTCCATCTTCAACATTCCCGTTCCTGTCGACTGATGGTAGGGCTGCCACAATATCTCCCACCTGGTGGATGGATCCGTTCAAGGCCCTAACAGTTGCTCTAACTTCCTTCATCTCCCTCTTCAGCTCCTCCAGGGCTACAGTGTTATCAGGGGCCTGAGAGATGGTTGTCGCTATGCCCCTACGTTTTTTTCCTACTCCATCTTTCTTCTTATTCCGTCCAGCCAGGCTGGGACACTGATTGCCTCCACCTCCATGTTTTAAGAGCTGAGGTTGGTGGATTCCTACCCCTGTTCTTGCAGTATTTCCTTCAGGGATTTGTTGTACCTGGCCTCTAACGTATTTAGATCCCTATACCTAATCACTTTAATGCGTTCCCTTTCCACAATTGCCCTACTCCCGAGTCCGCTAGTTTCAGGACCAACGAGTGTAGAAAGGACATGGACTCTACCTTTTCTCTAACTTCCCTGGTCGTCAGGTTTTCAGCTGCCTTACTTTCGGGGGCGGCTTCCTTTGCCTCCAGCATGGCCTCTGTTGCCTGTATGGGTGCGTCGACCGCTTGCCGGGGTAGCCAGCACCATCTCGGCAGCGGGGGTTCCGAAGATTTGCCTTGCGATGTCCTCGGTTTTTTATTTTCTTTTATAGGTTAGGGAGCAAATGAGCAGGTGGTAGGTAACTACCGCCATTTAAGATAGGAGTAAGCTCTTCTCTTGGTTCCTCCAGCTCTGGAGCGGAGGTCCACTGAGCGTACTTGGGAACTCTTACTAGAACCAAACGCTGGCTTTTTAATCTTACTTGGTACCGTCAGATTAAGCAGCTCTTTAGCGCCCTTGGATTGGCTCCTAGTAGAGGCCTTTCTGGGCACTCGCAAGTCATCCTTCTTCCCTGTTTCCATTCTTGTTATTTTTGATGTTTATTTATTTATTTTCTGTTACAGGTGCGGCATAGGAGGGATGGATAAAGTACGACGGCAGATTGGTAGGTATGTAATTTTTTTTTGTTATATAGGGTGTGTATTTAATTATATAGACTGGTTTCACTATGCACTAAGCTCTTAAACAGTATTGAGTGTTAATTTACCTAAGAATATACTAGTAGCGTTGTATGTGCAAAAGGGTATCAGCGACTGTATATTCAATAGCAGTTTTTTTAATGCAGGTATTTCAAGCTCTTTTCCATGTGCTTTTGCTTCAGTGTCTGAGACACTGTGAGACAATATCATCTTTCTTTTATTTTCTAATCCTTTTTTTGTGGAGAAGTGGTTGAATATTCCGTTGATAATGGGATGAGCTCGTAGGGCTCGTTGAGATCTATTGCCCGGTACCAAACTCCGCCTGGTTATCCAGCTCCACCCCAGAGTTATAGGAGTTTGAATTTCCAGGCAGAAGTCTTGTGTCCACCTAAGTCATAGAAAAGCTGTCAGCGACACGGCGCTCATATCTTTAATTTCAAACGGAAATTCTACTAACTTTCCTTTTTAATAGTATTTAAAACAAAACACTAACACTTAAAGTTTTTCATATCCTTTTCACTGCAATAACTAATTATCTTATACTGTAAATGGTAAATTGCATTGAGTTATTCAAAACGAAGTTGCGTTGTGCAACCGAATTTCATACAGAAGTTTACACTTTGTGTTCTGTTGGATATTAATATTATAATACGTTGCAATTTGTGCACGAAGTAAATAATTGGGCTGCAAACCAATTACACGAACTGACAAACTAACCGATTACAAGTGTTTTCGTACATTAATTTATTAGGTTTTGTGTAATCATACTCGCTTACTTGAATATGCTTATACAGTTTGAGGCCGGGAGGGTTTCATTCGGCGTTTACACAGAGAATGCAAGGATTCAATAATTTATGTTAAACGATAAGTTACTCGTAATAATTTAAGCAATTGTCAGGTTTCGGTCGTTTAGGCGGAAAAAAGTCACGCGATCCATGAACCGTATCCTAAGGTGCTCAAGGACACAGTAGTAGTGTAACAACAGCGCGATCATTAAAGAGCTGTAATAATAAATCTTCCATGATAAAGGTTCCGCTTATATGTATTGCCAATTCGATCGTGAATCAACCCCCCCATCAGAGGGAGAGGGGAGGCCGACATCCTTATATATTTTAAATAATAAACGAGCTTCCTCATCTCCGTTCTCAGTGTGGGGAGGGGATCGTCTCCCCCTTTTGATTCCAAAAGTAATTAATGTAGGGTGCGCCCAAAAATCAACCCAGTACATAGAGATATACCAGTACCTTCCTTTCCGATAGGACTCTTCCCATCTGCGGAAACAGAGGTGGGTCTGTCCCCCTACCTTCGTCCTAAACTTGAAGACACAAAAGTCTTCGCTAGTCCGAGGGAATGCAATAGCATTTTTGACAGTAGTAGGTCCATCCGAAAAAAAAATAGTGCCACAAAGCCACCGATGAGGTAATTTGCAAGGTCTTTAGTTGCAAAGTAAACACTGTCGAAGAGGTCGCTCTCACTCAAATACCACAGGCGTTATTTATTGACCATTATGACCATGGAGTACCAGGAGCCAAAACCACAGCCTCCTATGATACGCACTAAACAGAAATCGAAGGTTTTTGATGAATACCGAACCCCATAAACCTTCGGATAATTACTACGCTGATGCGTTGCCCTCCTTTCCTCCAGACATATAATGGCCCATCAGAACAAGTCGAAGGAAACGTAACACTACTTTATTATTCCATCATGTGTGCGAAAAGTAACTCTTTTTTGTTGATGCGTGGAAACGCATTTACGCGCTTTCACAGGCCCTGGATGATGAAAGTGGCGTGTGAGATTCGCGGCATATTATAGCGCCGAATAGCCACAAAACCACCACGAGTGGCATCCGTGCCGCATTTGGTGAGGTGCCCCGAAACAAGAATACATCAGGGCATATCGACGGCTAGTCAGCCTCCGAAGGGACCGACGCCACAGATGGTGTCGTCCTGCACTACAGGACAACCCCACAAACTTTGGGACAGTGCGATGGGGTGAGGTTTCCATCCTCGCACCTTGCCCTATGCCCAAAGGCGCCGCCGCTTTTCGCTCTTTTGTCTCCCGTCTTATAGGTGGGGCAGAAAGAGTGGGTCCTCCTCCAGCTTTTTAATCCCCTCCTCCTATATGAGAGGTTACGCCACAACGCCGGTGTTGCGAAGGTAATGCAGAACTATATTTTTCCAGGACAGTTTACTTCGCGCTTTCAAAAAAATATTTTTTAAATGGAGTATCACGTTACAGTTCTGGACATATTTAGGTCACTTTTTAAACTTCGTGTGGTGTGTTGAACAAACAAGTGAAGGATTGGCAATCGCCTTTTTTGTGTATTGTGGGTCGAGCTAGCCATTGGACACTCATTGGGGAAATTTTGAAGCAGAGTCGGCTTTTCAATAAAAAATATTTACTATTTATTTATTTATTAGTAAAAAAACATTCCCAAAGAGACATCATAGTTGTATAATTTGTCTCGAAGGGTAACATACAATTTTGTTGAGGCATAAAATATGTATTAATCTTCTCCTATTTGAAAGTACTTTTTGTATTAAAAAAAAAATTTCCAGCCAAATTAGTGCTGGTTTAACTTGTTTAAAAGCCGGTGGCTCTTTGGAGGGCGGAGTAAAGGAGGGCAAGGCATATGCTCGATAATAAATGCAGATGTCTATGGGCTAAGTTAATCATTATAGCGCTCGGACCTTTCGTTTGCCCGATGCGGGCAATGAAAATGATAACATATAAACGGTTATCTAATCAGTTCAAACACAAATGTTGAAATTGTGTGTAAATCCCGGTGATATGTCAGGGTTGTGGTTGGAAGGCGTGTCGTCTACATCAAAACGCGACGTCTGTGACCGCCCAGCAAAACTGCTGACACCGCTGACGTGAGCATCACGTCTGAGCAATGCGGGCCTTGTGCTGACAACTTTGTGCGCATCTTTTAATCATTAACGTTTCCTGCAACTGGGAAAACACTGCATGGAAGTTAAACAACAGCAATTCGAGTGCAATGTCGATCACATTGAAGCAAACATATAATTATAATTTATGACACGTCACTTTATTGTTTCACAAGCTTTTTTTTTAGTTTCACTTAACAAATTCTTGGGTTTACGCGGATGTTTCACATTATAATATAAAAAAAATAAGGAATTTTAAAGCGGGTTATTAAGTATTTTACGATCCCGACGTTTCAGAAACTTTACAGCTACCATGGTCACAGGTGTCCACTTGTATAGTTGTTTCTGTGTAATGAAATATTGCTAATAAAATTTCATGCAGTTCCCGGTTGCCGATATAGCTGATAATTTGTATGTACTTATAATCATATGTCAATGCAAAATTATTATGACATGGAGCTGATCTCAGGATCCCTCCTGAGATCAGCTCCGTATGTATGATGAAGGGGATATAGGGAATCTGCAATAAAACATCGAATCCCAATTTGTTAATTACTATGCCGATGCGTTGACCGCCTTTCTCTTCAATAGGCCGATATATTCTATTCTACATATGTACTACCTATATATCTCCATATGTGAGAGTGCCGTACTTGATTACTGGGGGATTAGTTGCGCATCGTCATGGTAATTATGTGTTGTTCGTGGGCATCGGTATTCGTAAAAAGGCTCCCATTACTCGTTTGCCCCCTATTCTATAAGAAAAAATATTAACCAATACTTTTATGACATATTCAGCAGCAAGCAGGTGCTTGGTGGGTGCCGCTGCGCTTGCATCAACAAAACGTGGCGTCCTGCAGATGCGTTTCCGGCCTCTAAGAGATGCATATGTCCTTCTCTTGAGCACCATTTAACGAAGAATTAACAATAAACAAATAAAGCATATTACTTAATGTAGCTATAATAAAACTGATGAACTTTCTCATTTCAACTGTACAGTTACTGAGCCGGTATCCGAAAATAAAATGCTACTTGAGGGAAAAAGGCAAGAATTCGATGCATCTTACACGCTTCGCTCCATATAACGACAGGTACGCAGAAACATGGGCGACTAAATCCTATTGCTTCGCTGCAATAAAAACCAGAATATTCCCCCACATCGGAATCACTCCCACCTCTCATAATTCAAGCCCGAACTTCAGCGTCCCAGTTCCGCTCGAGATAAAATCGAGCATTACTTCTCAACAATAAAACCGTGAGACCGAATAAGATAAAACCTGAATATATTGAAATAGATTGAAGCCTAGACTTACCTGAATCTAAATGCAATCTGATATTCTAAAAAGACCTGAATAATTTTCGCATCAGATCGGAACCGGCTGGATGCGATAGACGCTGTCCGGAAAAATATATTTATATCAACACATTTGCGAGTGCAACGATTACGCGAATCCCGACCTTATTTGTTACTCTATAAATATTTAAAGAATTACCTCTCTAAATAGGCTTGTATATAATGAAATGTTTCTTTTAAACTTTCTCTACTGCAGTATATTTCAGCTTTAAAGGGGGTGTATGGATAACACAAACTGTTTAGTTATTAGTTATCTTCATCTAAGTGTGAGGGAGTAGTCAATTCAGATACAATTAAAACTTATTTTACTATTTAGTGACACTCATTCACTATCTATATCAACGCTGATAACATAAACACAAACCCGATTGGTTTGTTATTATTGTCTAGTATTAATTTTGTTTAATATGGCAAAAAAATTAAAAAAGAAGTGACTGTCGTGATGGTGACACTCTTTCATTAGGTGCGAGGGGTCTCTGGTACCCCAAGCGGTCATCATTTCCTATTACCCACTAAAAATAAACGGTTTTCACCGATGGCAACTCAAAATTTCTGCTAGCTTCCTGCCTCAATGATAGTGGTAGCTCCACTACACTGTCGCCGCCTTACAACGGATCGTTAAGTTTACATACAGGAGTGGCTTACACAAAATATTCTTTTTTTTCGGAGGGACATACTACCGGTTGACGGCGCTATTGCTCCCTATAAATTAGTTGGTTTGATGTACACTAAGTGACATTCGTTTCAATTTCAAAAATTTATATAATGTATTGTAAATAAAGACTAATATTTCATTATAAATTGAAGCATCTTGGTGTAACTGCTGACCTCGCGCAACTATCGACGTTTGTTTTTTCGTCATCGTCGTTATCAGCCCCTATCGATCCCCTGCAAGACATAGGCTCAATGAACGCCAAGACAACCGATCTCCTGCTACTCACATTCATCTCGGATCGGCTACTGCACGGAGATCGTCTTTCTACCTGGTGAACGGTCGACCAACACTTCATTTTCCTAAACGTCGTTGGTTTTAAGAGCACTTAATTAAAGGCTCCCTGGTCCGTTCTCTACGATTTTATTAGAGTCCGCCTTTAAATACATTTATTCAATGATGGTCTCTCCATATTCATAATCAAGAACATTTTTAATATACAACAGGGAACAAACAATATTATCAATACAGTTTTTAATAAGGGTTAGTAAAAAGTTAGGATATAAAGTCTTATCTGGGTAGTTGTCTGAGGCTCCCTGCTGCAACCTAGATGGAGCTTCTTTCTATATATCAATCCTCCAATCGTTCTTCAATCCTTAAATTCCTTAAACTTAAAAAGAAAAAAGATGAAAAGATATACACAACCAATAGGCTCCCGTCCCATTCTCTTGGCTTCATGAGTCGACTAATATCTGTCAATGTATATGCTCTGTTACAATAAAATAGAATTTAACAGCAAATTTTCACAAGTTAGAACAAAATAACACATTAATGATTCGGTCTATCAAATGAATAGCCATACAGATCATGTAAATACTACTATCAAGATGCACACATAAGAGAATTAATATTTATATATTTTAACATTAACAAAGATTTTTCGAAACATAAGATGTGAAACATGGCGTCGGCAAGAAATCATGAACTCACACTTTTATATTGTGACATATCGGCGGGTCCCAAGACAGTTTTTTTAGCTTTTTCCTCGGGCTCCCTGCGTTAATATCAAAGGTTTAGTGGTGGTTACCGCTGTTTATCCTGGCTGACAGGAGTAGCAGCTGTGGGAACGTGTGGTGGGCCAATCCCGTTTAATAAATCATTTTTTTTTACTTGGGTGGGGTCCAGTGGTGTGTGGGGCTCGCGGCCCATCATATCCATAGCGCCGAATACCCACAAAAGCCACCGCTAGTGCCATCAGTGCCGCCCTTGGTGAGGTGACCCGGGACAACAAATCATCAGGGCACCTCAACGGCTAGTCAGCCCCCTAAGCGACCGACGCCACTTCCATAGATAGGGTTGTCCAGTACCACAGGGCTACCCTATCAACTATGAGACAGTGCAATGATGTGAGGTTCCCATCCTTGCCCCTCGCCCCGTGCGTAAATGCGCCTCCCCCGATGCACGATCGATCGAGGGCACCTCGACGGCTAGTCAGACCCCTAAGTGACCAACGCCTCCTCCACGTATGAGGTTGTCCCGCACCATAAGACAATCCCACGAACCTTGGCACAGTGCAATTAGATGAGCTTTCCACCCTTGCCCCTTGACCCGTGCGTAAAAGCGCTGCCTCCTTTTGTTCTTTAGTCCCCTCTCCTTATAAGAGGGGTTCAAAGAGCACACGAGTCCTCCGTTCAATTGGCTTCATCCAAAGAGTCTCGGGTCACCCCAGGCTACCATCCTCATGACAAGGCTTGAGCCGTGGTGGGGTCTCCTGACATCCTGGCATGATATACCTGATAACAGT
The DNA here is from genome assembly GCA_017140195.1 of Eumaeus atala. Lineage (NCBI taxonomy): Eukaryota > Metazoa > Arthropoda > Insecta > Lepidoptera > Lycaenidae > Eumaeus > Eumaeus atala. The sequence continues at coordinate 583,719 of JAFELO010001182.1, read as the reverse complement.
CTTCTACACTAGCTGGCCTGGCTGTTGTATATTTATATCGTAGGTCCAAGCTTTAAACATATTAAAGCAAAGGCCATAATATCGTTATTACTCTCGAGTTGTAGAAAAAGATAGAAATCGAGGATTATAATGTTTTTTAATTTATTTTTGTATCTGTTATTTTACAGTACAAAGGAGAGTGCGTTTAAATAAAACCTGTGTTATAAACAATTCAACTTTATTTTGTCTGAATATTCTTTGGTTCGTCGGATTATGCATGAATTCAATATACTTTGTGTTGCAAGAAAAGCATGAGCAGCGCCAACAACAACAAGAAAAAGACATCATCCTGCGAGCTCCCTGATAGGTTAGGCAGAGAGGACGGAATGACATCCATTACGATCCTTACATACCTGCCTTGCCTCCAAATGACCCAGGAGAACTCAAAAACCGCATATAATGATGGCATAGCTATCACTCGAAGGTAGTTTCGTATTATCTAGATATCTCTGTCGTGCCGGCCTACTAATATTGCAATGCAGCAATAACTCTTACTAAACTTTCGAATGATTTGATGTCCGAGGTGGTTTCATAGCCTCTGCAACCGGCATGTCTGTTTGAAGGGAGTAATGAATGTGAAGGTGTCTACAATTAAAAGAGTTAGTGTTGCATTGCAGTAGTGGTGGACCGCCACCACAGAGATTTCTTGATCATATCAAACCACATTAGGTTGATAGCTTTGCCGTCGCGTTATATGCGGCTGCTAAGTTTTGTTGGTCAACTGCAGGGAGGAAGGAGATAGGACAATCATAATGTAGATATCTGTCTTTGGGCGACGGTAATCATCAAATTAGTCCTCTATTTTTCTGTAATTTTCAGACGTGTTACGCTATTTTCCTCGCAAATTTTTTTTGCAGCGCAGAAGAAAACATATTGTTGTCTAACGACACTCGTTAGAATTGGCGTAGACAGATCGACCTCCAGAGACTCCACAGGTGACTGCGCACGCATTTGTGTATTAATATATTGTGTATAAATTGTTGATTTACAAATACAGGATACGCGTTTTCATACTCAAGTGTCATTCTGAAGCATTCGTGACTTTTTAAGCATTTGTACATAAACATATTCTATTTGAATTATTTTTCCTTACGGACAAGATTTTAAATTGTTTTTGCAGTGCATATTTGATTTATTGTCTTTAATACGGGCGGTTTTGAGACACTGACTGTGTATCTTAGTATTTTTAAATGAATGGTGCAAATATAATCCGCGTAGTTAATGATTTGATTATCTGACAGTATAAAAAAGTTATCTATTGTCAGAGCACATAATAAACAAATACATGTCGATTTACAAGTTAGGGATGGTAATATGTTTTCACGGAAACTCCTAAGAAAGCAACAAAGTTGTAAAGCAATTGTTACATAAATAGCCGTTCCCCCTTGATCACCGATACGTAGAACTACTAAATGCCTTAAACCCCTGCGATACAACCTCGAAAGTGCCGTTAGTAGGGTCCGACTATGTTAGTTTCTAACTTAGACGAACTTTTGAGCTGCGGTATTAAATGTTGCCCAACTGTTTTACGTTATTATTACTTATTCGTTGTGTGTTTGGAATTATTAATTTGACGTGTCAATAATGCATTACCTACTGGAACGGCGTGACTGAAATATCTCAACATCATATCCCTAGTGCTACAATCAGCATTAGATGCGCCAAAGTCGATTGCTTACCTGTTTTGTGGAACATTTAATAAGTACATCATTACTGTTCTGCTCTACACTGTACTGTACCGCTTGGCACTGCTCTGCCATACACTGCTCTAATCTGCTCTGTTGTGAACAGCTTTGCTCTGTTCTGTTTGCTCTGTTCTGTACTACTCTGCTTTGCTATGCTCTAAACAGTGCTGCTCTACTCGTAACTGCACTATTCTGCTTTGCACTGTACCGCTCTGCTCTCATCTGCTATATGCCGTTCGGCTTTGCTCTCCACTGCAACGCCCTAAACTGCACTGCTCTGCTGTGGTCTGTTCTGTTCAGCTCTGCTCTGCTCTACTCTTATTTATTGTATCAGTTATACGCAGCCAGCACAAAAAGCTAGTATTTCATTAGTATGAATAAGTTTTAAAATATACTCTATGTATGGGATACCCCATACATAGAGTATATTCAAACCTAACCATGGTTCAAGTGTTGTCATGGGGGCTCAGTAGACTAAGGCGAAGACACCTCGGGTGAAGTATAGGGGACAGAAGGGACAAGGGGCGAGGATGGGAATCTCAATCCATTGCACTCATCCTGTTCGGGGTCTAGGCCATAGCAGAAACAAGAAGAAAAGTAACGCATGCTTAACAATAATGCAGATGATTATGGTCACTAAAAAGATCCTACTGCTCGTAAGCATACCGGGCACTTAGGTATACCGGGCAATTAGATGTACCGGGCACTTAGGTGTACCGGGCACTTAGGTGTACCGGGCACTTAGATGTACCGGGCACCTAGTTTCCTGTACCACGGAACCTAATTTGCAATCCTGACATATGCTGCAGCGCTTTGGTGTCGACGCTCTCACTTAAATGTTGTACGTAGTGCATTATTACGCACCCAAAGACCAGCTTGAATTTTATTGACGAAGGCCTTACAGGTCATGCAGCAGTGCGGCGCTAACAGTATTGGCCGGCGTTCTGCCTGTCGATCTGGAGGCTCTTCGAGCAGGACGCGTGCAGGAGGAGTGCGTGGGGCTCAAGGGCAAGGAGCATAGAGAAAAAGAAAAGCGCCATCGCGGACGACGTCATCTCTACTTGGCAGTCACGCTGGGCCGCGTGTGCGATGGGAGGCAGCTGTACCGCTTCTTTCCAGAAGTTACAATGCGTCTGGCATATCAATGGGTGGAACGTGAGTACATTATTTCACGGATACAAACAGAGCACGGGTGCCTCAGAGGTCGCATGCACAGGATGGCGTTATGTGACATGCCATCGTGTCCTTGCGGTCATGAACCTGAGACTAGAGACCCTGTACAGTGGGAATGTGACTTGTACAAAAACGAGCGAAACATCTTGTAGGACGGCATCGAATGGAATACAGTGGGCCCAGTCTATTATCAGGATTTGGTCGCAACGGAACAGAGCTTTAGGCAATTGAAAATATTTGCGCATACATACCACGCGAAGAGGAAGGATAGGTAACGACCTAGCTGCATCGAGGTAATCAGGACTGACGAGGCCGATGACAACTTCTATATTTGTGGTGTCGGGCCCCAGAAAGGGGAGAGTGAAATAATGAGAGGGCAGTAAAATAATGTGTAGGGAGTCAAGGACTGCACGTTGGGGAACAGAGCCGGCGAGCAAACCCCCGTGCATCTCCCATGATTCGCTCCGTATGCCGAGAGGTGGGTAGGAGCATCGGTGGAGGTGGGTAAGTGCTCGTAAGCATCCAAACAGAAAGAAATCCTAGCAGTTTCTCTTCACCTCAATCGAAAATTCATATATTGTTAATTAGTTTTTAATACCGTGTCCATATAAAATTGAACAACGGAATACGTTGCAGAGTATCTGGGCTTTGTGGAATGACACAAATTGCACGAGTTACATTTCAGTATTGGATTGAGAGATATACGCAGCACAATACGCATATGAATATGTGAATTAAGCAGATGTACACTATTCGCTCGATTAATCATCATCAGTACAATTATTTTATGTAGTAGAGTGGCCTACAGTAGAGTGGCCTACAGTAGAGTGGCCTACAGTAGAGTGGCCTACAGTGATCCGTATTATTGTTGTCATGCGAGTGCATCGCCCTCATATCCTGCACCTCTCCAGCTGGCCACCTGGCTACTCACGAACCGTACGATATGCGACAGCATAGCATCAACCTGTGTTATGCGGGTGAGAGGTATTTCACAATGGCAAGTGATATGTTTACTAGACGTTTAGTCTACGAAACCTGTCACCTGATGCTGTTCACAAAGTAACGCTACTAGACCTGGCGCTTGTCATGGCAATACATGAAGTCTAGTACAACTCAACAAATGGAAGTTGAAGTGTGTTAGTATTTTTAGTGTGATAGCCGCATTTTTGTAGATATTTTACATTGTCATACATCATGCGGACCAGAAATGAAACATTTAAACAGATTCATTAAAATAAATATTCTAGTAAGAGGTAGTGCCATGATGAGTAGGAGGAGGTAGTGCCATGATGAGTAGGAGGAGGTAGTGCCATGATGAGTAGGAGGAGGTAGTGCCATGATGAGTAAGAGGAGGTAGTGCCATGATGAGTAGGAGGAGGTAGTGCCATGATGAGTAGGAGGAGGTAGTGCCATGCTTGGTGCATGACACTACGTATATAAGTACTACATTATCTCTTTTATGAAAATATTTGAATTTAAATTTAGAGAGATTTTATAGTCACCCATGTGCAAGGACATTTACGAAGATAACGCTTGGTAATTAGGTGTCACAATGTGAGATACATTATATCTAGAACAAAGATCTAATCTCCAGATTATCAATTTACTACATAATTCAATTATCAAGCAATATACGTCCTTGTATACGTCCGTTTGTGATGAGATAGGCTTGCGATGTGCCATATTTGTTTGTCTGAGGCCGTTATGGATAACCCGGCCCGTGATTTGATGATATACGTGCATTTGAGATTCGAATGCTGTTAGAGCTCGAGTGTTTGGTGTGAAATATGTTCGTTGAAATTATGGGTTCAAAAGATGGTTTTCTTAAAGGAAAATTATTATTATTTATTATTTTATCCTAGTGTATCCCACAGCTGGGCAAAGACCTTCCTTCTTGTAAAGAAAATTATTAGAGTTAAAGAGCCTCAGAAAAGTTGGCTGTCGGACAAGCCAGACGTAAAATTTTGTCTGGCATGAATTAAAAAGTATAACTATGTTTGGCTATATCAGAACGCAACGCAACGTATCCGTTAGATACCTATATATGTTAATGTGTTACGTCTTATACATGCCGATGTGTAACGTCAGGATCTTGTATATGTCGATGTGTTACGTCAGCATCTTATATATAAGATGTGTTACGTCAGGATCTTATATAATTCGATGTGTTACGTCGGGATCTTATATATGTCGATGTGTTACGTCAGGATCTTATATATGCCGATGTGTTACGTCAGGATCTTGTATATGTCGATGTGTTACGTCGGGATCTTATATATGCCGATGTGTTACGTCAGGATCTTATATATGCCGATGTGTTACGTCAGGATCTTATATATGCCGATGTGTTACGTCAGGATATTGTATATGTCGATGTGTTACGTCGGGATCTTATATATGTTAATGTGTTACGTCGGGATCTTATATATGCCGATGTGTTACGTCAGGATCTTATATATGTCGTTGTGTTACATCAGGATGACATATGGAGGGCTGTCTGACCATCCCAAGTGATGGAATCTAGGTGAAGAATATTACTTGTGTGGTAGGCTATAATACATCATAAAGATAAACACTCCAGTACTTCTCGTCTCATAGCCTTCGGGGCCGTACTGGATAATGAGTGTGTCTAACGCAAGCATCAGTTGTCTCAGCTGTATTTACAAGTCAGACTATGTAAATGTCTTGACAGATGTGCAACAGTATCATCATGATATTCAAATATCTTGCCCTATCTACCAGCTGGATCTCTTGGATTGACGTAACCTGGAAAAATAATACTAAATATTGGCGCTGTAATATTGTACCGTCGTTTCATGAGGGTATATAAGTGGTACTTATTATCTAAAGCATCTTCAAAAAGTACCTATTGCCATTAGATCGGCAGCCGAGTTATGTGGGACTCAATGAAACCTATGTAATAGCCACTATTGACTACAGAAGGTGTACAACCCAAATGACATTCTATACAGAGTTCCGAGGTACTTCCATGTAAGGTATTGAACGCAATAAAAATCTCCACTATCACACTATGTCTTGTATATGTCAATATCCTTTTTATACGCCATTGTGCCATACATACTTTCACAAATTTAAAAGTATTAATATGATATTTATCTAATATAATGCTATAATATCTGTATATAGAAGAATTAAAAAGGTTTGAAAGGAGCTGTTTGTGAAATTAGACTATGTTTCTCACAGTTGTGTAACTGAAGGCATAAAATAAGGATGAATATCGTAATACATTGTGAGAAATATACAACAATCCCCGCGTGCGTCTCGGGAGGCAATTGCGAAAATTATCGGTTAGTTAGCAGGTAGTCTACGCTGGTCCTCATGTATTCGCACCGTATCAGGGAAGACATTTTATGTTATGTATCTCTGGTACCTGCACGGAGACCGTCTTCCCACCTGGTGAACGGTTGACCAACAATTCGTTTTCCTAAACGCGGCCCCCACTCCAGTACCTTACTGGTCCATCTGCCATCTGTGCCTCTGAGTGTGAGACCAGCCCATTGTCACGGTCTCCGTGCTGTTGTCGGTCCGGGATGGATGCGAGTAGAAGGAGATCAGTCGTCTTGGCGTTCATTGAAAAGGAAAAGAGGTCTGTGTCCAGCAGCGGACCAATAAGGGCTGATAATGACGATGGCCTCTGGTACATTGTGTTATATTGATCACTTGTTTATTTCACTATTGATTGTGATGTGGCTTTTACTCCCCTAGTGGGCCACCAGACTGTCACCAATCGTACGAGACGCGACTGTAAAACCATTACTTCACGTCACCAATCCACTTGCAAATAACGCATAAAAAATAACTTGGGAAAATTGTCAGTTAGTAAGTCGCTCGTCTGCGCTAGTCATCGTGTTTTGCGAAGCATTCAACCGCGCGTATCCGCATCGTATCAGGGAAAACATTTATATTTATGTTATATATCTCTAGTACCTCGGGTTTTCACTATTGACCTGTTGTTTATTTCACGCTTGATTGCGCTGCGGCTTTTCCCATTCTTTTGTTGAGAACCCTTTTGTCAAGCCAAAGTGAATGTTTAAATGTTTTCTCCCTTTGGGATGTGTAGTTCGTTCTGAAGCTGTTTGCCTTTTTTTTTAGTTACCTCAAGTACGTATCAGCTAAATGCCAGCCGCTGCTTTTTGTGTGTGTCCGATTCGTAGATTTTTTATTTTCCTTTTGAACAAATTAACAAATTACAAATTATAATGATCATTCAATTTCCTTTGCATATAATATGATTCGTCACGAAAAACGTTAAATGAAATGCAGAGGTCATTTATAGCGCCAATACTTGGCTGAATATGTAGCAGATGAGTCAATAGACTTCTAGAATGGAGGTGGGTCAGATGTCTTCTCGATGCTCATTGAAAGATACCTTTGTTATGTTCAATAGTAGACTGAGAGAAAATGATTATGATCTGAGAAAATGAATATGTACGTCTGTACGTACCTATAATTATTACAGATCTATCCAGTTGGCTCACAAATTAGTTCTACTAAACTGTGTCTGTCAGTTTCGACTGGTGATGCTTCTCTAAGCCTCTGTGTGATGTTTACATCTTAAGAACCAATGTCATCCTAAAGTGAAACGCAAGAGATATCAGTAAAGCGCAGTAAAGCGTCACGCTCGAACAATGACATCGCTGCTGTGTTTCTAATTTTTTTGTTTATATGTGTAACTGGACAGAAGAGAATTAGGAGACTTTTTACGCAACGCTTATGAACATCAGCGTAATTACTATACCGATCCGTAGCCTTCGTTGGCACCTCTCCTCACCTTTGGGCCACTTTTTTACTTTACTTACACTGGTCTATTTTATTTCTAACACGCAACTCCGATCAAATATGCAACAAGACAAATATTTATCAAAATAAACAAGTTATTTGTTACAATAATACATACAGAAAGTTGCGAAGAAGGGCATAAGCACTCATGTAGTTTAATTTACTTTAAAGTTTAACTAAAAAAATATTTAGGAAGTGGTAGTGCCATGTTGCATAGGAGGAGATGTCATGTATTCCCACCGTGGTTCAAGCCTTATCGTGGCGGTGTATCAGTAACCTGGGGTGAACCCAGGCGAAGCCAGTTGAACTGAGGAGGATCCTTGCACCCCCTCTTATTATTGGAAGAGGGGGTAAAGAGCAGGAGGAGGATGCGCTATCAGTACCTCTGTTATTACAAGAGGGGACCAAAGAGCAACAGGAGGAGGCGCTTTTGCGCACGGGGCAAGGGGCGAGGGTAGGAACCTCACCCAATTGCACTGTCCCAAAGTCGGTGGGGTTGTCCTGTAGTGCGGAACAACCCCATCTGTGGAGGTGGAGTCGCTGCTTTAGGCGATAGACTATACTTCGAGGTGCCCTGATGATTTGTTGTTCCGGGGCAAGGCAACACTGACGGCACTCGCGGTGGTGTTTGTGGGTATTCAGCACTATAATGTGCCGAGTCCCACACACCACTGGACCCCACCCAGGGCCAGTGAAGGCGCGTAAATTCGTTTCCTCGCGTAAAAACAAAAAAAAAAGATGGTAGTGTTATGCATTGTGCATGATACTACATCCTCCTTTGCAACAGTATTGGGCTGGCACGACTGGGGTAGTACCTCTCGCTCATTTGATACCGCCGTAAATTGACAGCGGTGCTGCAACGATGTCACGTTTCGAGTGGTTTGAGAGTAGCCGGTGGCCCATTAGGCGGGGGGGGTGATAACAGGAGGGTAACTTATCTGGGTAACAATCATGCTAATATCCACGGGCGTCGGTAGTCTTCAAAAGGCTCCGATTTCTCGTTTGCCCCATTATACAATTAAAATGAAACTAGCTAGAATAAGGGCAAATCAATGTGGGATCATTGTGGGATCAATGTGGGAGCTCAATCGGTGAGGACGTTTTTTATGCGGATTGTGTATCTAGTTGTATCGTTGACCGAAGCTGTGCATCGTTGGCCGTATCCATTGGAGTAAATTCCGAAAAAGACAAACCTCCCTGTTATTCTATAAAGGATTACATTATGAGCTCGGAATATCCATCACGCATGCGTTTACTTAGGACGGCGTAATGTTTCACTTGTGAAACACAATCTCGCATACGTTCCGCCTTTCTAACGAAGTATGCGAGGACGTGAGTATGAAAGGGAGGAGTGAATAAGCACTGGCTGCATCGTGGTTTAATGAAGAGTAATTTTAATCACAGATTCTCGGCTCGCAATGTCCTGGGTCAGAACAAAAAGGCGTATTACGATATTCAAATTTCAATAATCATATAGTTGGCAAGTTGGCAGTGTTACATTTCCGTTACTCGGAGCACGGTAAGCCGCTGGTACTACGCCTGATTTGATTTTTCTTCGGAATAGAAGAGTGAGGGAATAGTGTGTCAACATGTGTATGTACACAAAGACAAGTGCTCTACTACATGTTACGCGCAGTTGGCTAGTATCAATGACTCCGGTCATATAAGCCTTAGCGTCATGGCGTATAGTCTATAGCCTACCTCGATAAATGGATTATTCAACACAAAAATAATTATTCAATACGGGCTAGTACGTTATAATTCTTGATTGTCTATTTATTTGGTAAGCCCAAGCGACGTGATAAAGGCTAAAGATATGTGTACAGACTCAAGTAATAATCAAACTTACTCTTAAGCTTACAATTTTTAAAAAGAAAACATTTCCAATTTCAAAATTCAACCGTTTCAAATTCAAATGTCTGCTCGACTGTACGAAACCTCGTTAAAACGGCGTAATGCGATGTAATCCTGGCTCGTAAGATCCTCAAATCACCGGGCCGGACATAATAATTTTACAACTTGACTTGTGAAATCGAGAGGTCGAGCGACAATACTTGAATAAGATTTGTATGGATTAACAAACTATGTGATTAGAGTCTCCATTAGCTATTATGAAACAAGGACTTTTTATGGTTCCGTGTCCAAAAATTGCTAAACTAAGTTTGCTGTATCTTTAAACCGTATTTTTTTATTGTTAATATTATAAATTAAAACTTCAAGTTTTTATTTTTAGTATAAATCGGATCGTAAGTTATCTCAATTTCGTGATTTTATCGTACTTTGGTCACGTTGACAGATAAACATGTCGATGTAGCCGGGTGAGGTTGGAGGTCAAGCGAGAGATTGTCATCAATATGAATATACATGATATACGTATATTCCTATTTGTATACGTCTAGCGGATTTTATGCTGATACGTTGGAGGAGGGGGTCCTACCTACTTTATCTCAATGACATATCTGAACTATGACAAACTACACGAAATCTGATAGTATTTTAATTATCGCCTGTTCGAGCGGTGATTAATTGTAACGTGTCAGTCCCATACGTCTATAACGCATCATAAATATTATTTCCATAACTTACATGCCTTCTACATTAATATTATGTAGAGGACACATTTAATTGTTTCTTGGTTCGCATTGAATAGGGTCCAAAACTAAGGGACCGGTTAAACATTATTCTACCATTGGTCTCATACATTACCTGAGACTATATAACATTTTCTAAAACGTTTTTTGATCATTATAGAAACTTAGATAATGTAAACAAAATGTGAAAAAAGAATCAAAGTAAATCCATATTTTGTGGAACGAGTTAATTATTGACAACTAGCTGTCCCGACAGACGTTTTTCTGTCATAAATATAATTTGTTGCCACTGTAATTTGTAATATTTACGAAAACGATTTTTTTTTAAATTTTATATCAATGAATTTTTGCCAAATTTCGTAGAGTAATATATAAAAATCTTATGTCACGGTATATGCCGAGCAACACTTAAACTACTGAATGAATTTTGATCATATTGGGCAAACGTGTGTAATTTAGTTTTGCTTAATTTAAAATGTTGGCTATATTTTGATTTGATTATAACAACCACAGGCCACGCCTGGCTTACTCAGCTAGTAACATATAAAAATATCGTATCACGATACTTGTCCAGGACAATCTCCTACTACTGCACCAATTTTGTTTAATCTTGCACACACATAAAGCTTTGTCTAATCCTTATTTCTTTGCTAACACGAGGAAACGAATTTATACGCCACCGCGTGCACCTTAACCACAATTCATCCGGGCAACTGGATAGCCCAGTGAGTCCCCTATGGAACCTCCACAGATTGTTCTGCACCACAGGATATTTCCGCAAAATTGCGGCGGTGCAGTGGGGTAGGGTTCCCATCCTCGTCTCTTGCCCCGTGTCCCCCTTTCATAAGAGGGGTACCAAGTGCGAGAACCGCTCCTGCTTTTTAGTCTTATCTTCTTACAAGACCCCACAAAGAGTAGCCCCCTCGTTTATTTTCGCTTCGCCTAAGGTGTCAGAGTTTCCCCCAGGCTACTGAGGCCCACCACCACGACTAGCCATGAACTATAGAGCTTTGTCTAATCTAAATATACTTTATACTTTAGTCCGCTTAATACATAATTAAAACTATTACTCCCTTAGCAAGCCGTGGCCATATATGTTAGTACTTACGTGTCATATTTATGTAGACAAACTAATAATAACAATAGTGAAATATATATTTGAAATGACATGTCCGCACAAAACTGTGGTCACCGTATCGGAGCACAAATAACTATGACGGGTTAGTATTAAATTCAACTAATTTGGGGACAAATTGACCGGCTCACAGAGACCCTCACTTCAGGAAATGGGGTCGCAAATCGTTATGTGTCTGTAATGGGAGGGTTAACTACCGTATTCCTAGTTGAAAGTGATAGTGTGCGTGTTCAAATAATAATTAAACTTCAACCCTTATAGGTCCCACTTTTGGGTGCTCCTTGAAATCTGGTATAGTCCAAAAGCTTCCATAGTCTAGGAGTGACAGTAAAATACCTCTCTAGAAGTTTACGAAGGCCGTAACGCAGTGGTAAATAACTTCACGAGAAGTTCTTTACAAAGGCCGTAATGCAGCTGTAAATGACCTCACTAGGTGTTCTTTACGAAGTCGGTAACGCAGTAGTAAATGACCTCACTAGAAGTTCTTTACGAAGGACATAAAGCAGTGGTAAATGATTTCACTAGAAGTTCTTTACGAAGGACATAAAGCAGTGGTAAATTATTTCACTAGAAGTTCTTTACGAAGGACATAAAGCAGTGGTAAATGATTTCACTGGAAGTTCTTTACGAAGGACATAAAGCAGTGGTAAATGATTTCACTGGAAGTTCTTTACGAAGGACATAAAGCAGTGGTAAATGATTTCACTGGAAGTTTGTTACGCAGTCAACGTTACAGTGACGATATTCACCGCTGTGTTACGGGCGCGTCATGACGGCACTGCTTTACTGAGAAAACTATGCGTAAACCGACCTGACGTTGTGGTATCATCACTGCTCACTGGTTGACTGCGCCATTTTTAATGTTATTTGGGTTTCAAAATGAAACATTTCACCCGTGATATAACTAACTAAGGCGTTGCTACTTAGTTATTGAACTGCAACATGTTATCGTAGATTGATGCATTACAATAAAACTATTTCTACAGTCGGAAGCTTTGCAGCATCTATGGTCACGGGTGGACTGATATGATAGTTGTCCTGAGGTCACAAATTATTAAAAGTAACCGAAGACATATTGATGTCTTAAGCTTACGCGAATTAACATTCGTAATGACTAACGTTATTACATATTAGTTGTTTACAACTAAAATTATTCTTCATCGGGTACTTTTAAAAACTTGGTACATCATTACATCTGTCATCTCAGTCCACCCGTGACCATGGTTGCTGTAAAGCTTCTGGAACGTCGGGCTAGTTAAATAATTAAATAAACCGCGATAAAATCCGTAAAAGTAGTTTCACTGTAGTAACTGAAGAATTATAATTGTCTAGTTGTTCCGATTAGCGCCAGCAGTACTTATTATATCCTGCTGACTTGAGGTGTTATGTTTAGCGTTTCATTTGATTATGTTTATCACTGGGTACCAAGCAGAGGAAAGAACCCAGCCATCTCCTCTATTGAAATTTGGATGTTTTTTAAATTTCAAAAGCCTCAAGTATCATCATTGGGCGGAGTCGGTGTCTTCTAGTGCGGAATTGCAATTTATCAATTATAATGTAATGACAGGGGCCAACGTCGGCATGCTCATAGACCGCGGAACTTAGACCACGGACCCAGTGATAAACATCATCCGCAAAAGTAGTTTTATTGTAATGTTCTTGTACGTTCGAAAACCGATGGGACGAAAATAACGTCACGACGAAGTTGACTTATCTATCACATACACTCGCAGCTTTCCTTTCTTAAGATACCTACACTTTAAACGTCTCTGTTACTTCCATTTTGGTAGAAGGTAATGCCATGCGGCACTGCCTCTACTGCACCTCTCAACCATATAATACTGCCGCAAAGTAATAGCTGTAAATACCTTCGCGTTTCATGTTACTTGTGACTTTCCGTTGGTCCATCGGACGGCTGTTGCAGACGTGTTCCTCTGCATAATAATTATGCAGATATCTATGGGTGACGTCAGTCATTAAAGGACTCCTACTGCTCGTTTGCCTCTTGTACAATAAGCGTACTCTACGTTGGTAAATATATAAAGTTAATTATTACTTCTGAAACAGAACATTAACCGTTTCTCATTATTTTGCGAAAGCATTGCAATTTCTTATAAAATTACTGTAAGGCTGCCGTGTTCCATTTTGCATGCCTACTATAATCTTACCATAATGCCACTAATAACGGATCTTAACAGTTTCGATTGAAATTTTCAGTCAAAACATTGCTTTAAGTACTAGTAAAAATTTCGTACAAGTAGAAATTATATTGTAAAGATATAAAGATTGGAACACACTACACCCAAATATCAAAGCGTAGACCCAAATGAACGGTTCATAACTTTTTTAGATGATAGTCTAGAATATATTTTTACATTTAACTTTTGATAAATTCACATTTTTTTAAATCCTTTTTTTCTTTCATTATTGATATTCTTCTTTTTTATTTGTCTTTATCCCTGATTGGTAGGCACGGCGTGAGAAGAACGCAAACTGGTGACGTTGAAAAGCGTTGATGGGTACCACATGTACTGCATGCCTTATGCCGAACCTAAACAATTTGGCGCAGCCCAAAGTCGCACTATCTTTTCTGACTTCTATTTATTGTTCTATTTTAAACTATTGTCGATGTCTTAAGGATTGTAGTCAAATAAATATTTTTTCATTCATTCACTGATAAGTTAGCTTAAATTATTCTTAGTGGAAGTTGTGACATGCTCTGAGCGCCGTTATGACAGGCTCCGGTTCAAAAGTGATATCGCTAACAATATATGTCAATTGTATCATACGACAAGCTAACATTTTAAGATTCAGAAAAATTGCAATGTAAACCTTTACTTAGTGGCTTATTTAAATTTCTATAGACTTTGTAACACAATCTCAGACCGCATCGAATGTCACAATCGCATCGATATAATCCAAGAAAACATTTTTAAGGCACTGAAATATAAGTATGTAGTGGCCTCTACTATGTAACGATTGCCTTGCTAATAATCAAAGTGTAATAGACACTTTTTACTACCAAACATATTTTAATAAAGTTAGTGACTTATTTCAATTCGCGTAGACACGGGTTCCAAAGATGAGAGAGTTTTATCGTTACTAATTTCCAATCGTTTCAATGTTTCAAATCGCGACAATTTTTAATATGTTTCACATTAAAAACGTGGAGTATTGTGTACTTACCTTAACACTATGTACTGCAAGTCTGCACTGAAAATTACAAGTAACACGCGTTTACGATAAAGAAAAATGCAAGATGTTATTACAGCTAATGCGTCTATGGCGTTCAAGAAAACTATTATTCGCTAATGTCAAGTTTTCCACAATAATTATATGTTTTAAAACAGGTTTCGGAACAAGAAAGGGGAGTTTTACACATAAAGCCCCTTCATAAATAAAATGATCTAGAAAAATCCCTTTAGATTTGTAGATTTTTAGGATGTAGTGCTGCATTGTAGCTGAATTGGGCCCGACCGACCACGGATGTACTGAGGTACGTCACGTGAGCGTCACAATACGGCGATATGTGACAGTTTCGATGTCGCGTTTAGTGCGGAGATAGGAGGACAATGAATTTGCATAACAATTGTATGGTTTTGGCAAGAGGTAGTGCTGTATTGTACCGGCACGACCGGGGAGATACCTCTCGCTCACATAGCACCGCCATAAAGTGACATATAGTATAGTAGTTATGAGGATGTTCAGAAGCGTCGGTAGCCGTAAAAAGGCTCCGATTGCTCGTTTGCCCTTCCATTCTATAAAAAACAATGGGTATTAATGGGCGTCAGTAGTCATCAAATGGGTGATACTAATTCATTGCCGCGGCGTAACGTGCCGGAGCGTTGAGGAAGGAGGGACCCCTCGGTCCCTCTTCCGAATCCGAACATCGTCTCATTACTAATAGCCATGAAGCTGTATTCTTCTCCTCGCCTCGATGGATATAGGCCTCTTTCAACGAACGCCAAGACGGCCGATCTCCTGCTACTCGTATCCATCCCGGGCTAGCTAATGCACGGCGATCGTATTCCCACCTAGTGAACGGTCGACCAACATTTCTTTTTACTAAACGCGGCCTCCACTCCGGCCCCTTAGTGGCCCATCTGCCATCTGATCTTCTGAGTGTGTGACCAGCCCATTGCCACTTCGGCGAGCGTTATGCTCTGCCTTATCACTTCTTTCGGATAATCTAATCGCTTCTACAGAAAACAAAACAGCAAACAGATTGTGAAGATTAAATAAAAGCCACATCATAACGTATTCAAAATTTTTGTGTATATATTTTAAATTGTAGTGAGTTGGAATTCGGGATAAAGGTATTTTGCCTTATTCCAGATATCTGTACCAAATCTGTGCAGTACTATTTACGTGGAAGGACATTAAATATACATAAAACCTTTAGTATTCACAATTTTCTTACAATCTCAAGAACATTTAAAATTGTACACACTCGTAGGATTTTAAATGTTGTTTCACCGTACAGTAGCGGACTTATATAAGTGGGCTATAAGCTATATGCTATATATATATATATATATATATATATATATATTATAAGACAAGGTAGTGCCATGCTGCGTAGGGGGAGGTAGCTCCATGCATAGTGCATGACACTATATCCGCCTATGCAACGGAATTGGGGCTGCACGACCGGGGGGTACCTCTCGCTCACACAATACCGACGTAAAGTGATATTTTCAGTGTCGGGTTTCGTGCGGTTTGTGAGCAGCCGGTGGCCCATTGGGGGATAAAGGAGGGCAACGCATCGGCATAGTAATTACATAATTATTATGATATTCATGGGCGTTGGTAGCCGTAAAAAAGTATCTGATTTCTCGTTGGCCCTTGTTCTATAAAAAAAGACAATTATATTTGTACATACACCGCCACTCTACGACTAATTTTGCGAAGTACACAGATGAAAACGCGAGTCGCGCCTAGCTAATAATATTAGAAGAATATCTTCATTTTCTCTATACCTAATTAGGTGTCTTTGAAAATATCATATATATTAATGAATCGGATCCTTCCCCTCGTAATTAATTATAAGAAGTAATAATTAATATAAATTACCTTCGTATTAATAATTATATATATTCCGTATAATTATGTGCATGTTATTACATCTTAGATAAATCAATGGTTTGTTAGTAATTCTGTATTAGTAATTAGTTAACTGCCTCGTGGCTTAGTGATAGAGGTATTTTGAAATTACCGGTCCGAGGGAACGTTAATTTCAAAAGTGCTATTAAGATTTTACAATTTCTAATAACAGTTGGATTGTTAGCAGTAGGGATAGCTACGAAGGACGCTCCACCATGGTTCCATGCCCAGCCATGTCGTGGTGGTGGGATGAACCCAGGCGAAGCCAATTGAACCGAGGGGGGTCCTTGCAACCCTCTTATAAGAAGAGGGGACCAAGGAGCAACAGGAGGAGGAGCTTTTGCGCACGGGGCAAGGGGTGAGGCGCAAGGATGAGAGCCCCACCCCATTGCACTGTCTCAATGATTGCCACTGTCTTGATGGGGTTCTCCTGTGGTGCGGGGCAACACTGCTGCGGAGGAGGCGTTGGTCCCTTAGAGAACTGACTAGGCGTCGAGATCTCCGCGTCAAAAAATAAAAAAGGCGGCTCTTCTTAATATATCGACCACTGTATTCGAAATTCAAAAATAAAATCTCGTGTCACTGTGATGATATTTCAGTAAGAGGTAGTGTCGTGCTGCATTGCAGCGGAATTGGGCCGTTACGATGGAGGTGGTACTTCTAGCTTATTTGACACCGTCCTAAACTGACATCTACGGTGTCGCGTTTCGTGTGGTTTGTGAGTAGTTGGTGGTCCATTGGGGTGGTGGTGAGAGGGAGGAAAACACAGCGGCATTTTATTCATCCAGATGTGCATGGGCATTGGTAGTCGTAGAAGTGCTCCGATTGCTCGTTTGTCCCCTATACTATAAAAAATGTCAGTTACCTTACTCCCCCGAAACGGCTTTACCGAATTTACTAATTTTTATATGCATATTCAGTAGGGCTGAGAATCAACTACTATCTACTTGTCCCCTCAGTGGTTGTTAACCCAACCCGGCATTAGCATTTGCCGGATGACCCAACGACAGGGAGCAGATGTTGAAAGCCAACGTAAACCTCTGGTGATTCGGATGTTTATAAGAAATGCAGCATGGGGCTACCTGGCAGGGCCGTTACTACTGGGAAGGTCCCTTTCGCTTGACACCACCGCAAATTCCATTTCATAGCACCGCGGACATGATGTCACTTTTCGTGCGGTGTGTTAGTTTCCGGTGGCCCATTCCAAGTGGAAGACGGAAGTATACGTCATAATGACTATGCGGATGTCTATGGATGTCGGAAGTATCAGAACGGAATAAGAAGAAGTAAAAGATCCGACTGCTTGCTTGCTCATTGTGTATAAAAATATTTACAAAGAAACACTTTCTTACCTACGAAATACATTTCAGAGGGACCTTAAACACGAAATACATTTCAAAAGGACCTGGCTTGAGGGAATAACTTGTATACTATTTTCCGTTAATAAGAATTCTTAGTATCTTGTTGCAACACCGCGAATGGTACGAAGCCATGAAAGCCTCGAGGGAACTCAGGAATGTTGCTCTTCTTTTCTTTGAAAGATTTTCGCAATACTTAGTATTTATTGTTTATTTAAGTGGTTTTTGTTACTACTAAAGAATATTCGGACGCCTTTGTGTTAAAACGTATTATCTATGACGTAGAGTCATTACTGTGTGTAGCTGAACAGTATCAACATGCCTGTGTTGGCAACTCTCACACATTCATATACTTATTATGGCCGTAGTAAATACACAATTAACCACAATTAAAAATAAAAAAAATATTACATTTGAATTTGGAATACGAAAATGGAATTTTAATACGATTGTTCATTGTGTTTTCTCACTTTGGCGCCAGTACATTGGACAACATTTATGATAAAATTTTACATTGGAGCGGCATTCTTACAAACAAAGTTTGTCCTGTTATAGTATAAAAATAAAAGTACAGTTGCCGGTGTAAAGTGACATCGACGCTATCAGGTTTTGTTCAGTTTATGACAGTCCGGTTGCCTAGAAACAAAGAAAGATTGCAATTTGTGGTACGCACAACAGAGTCTTAGGGTTCTGTTTGTACTATTCGGGTACGGAACCTTAATAAAGTGTATTTTTCACATTACCAGGGGAAGCTTTTTGATAACTGTCGCCGTCCATAAACATCCGTATAAGTGCTTAACGATGACGGGAAGGAAAACAATTCGATACGTATTTCATTGCGCTCTAAAAATGTTTTAATGTTTTGTGTCGATATAAATGTTTCCTTTATGTTTATTGCTTGTGTTGTTGTGTCATCTGATCAGTCGTAACGAGGTAATTCAGAGATTTGTCTCTCAACAGCTGGAAATACATCTGCCTCATGTTATGGATGTTTGTGGGTATTGGCGATTACTTCTTGTCCTTCCTTATGCTATTCAGAAATGCGATATAAATTATAGAGAAAGATTTGTAAATACAACAAACTATCTATTAATATTGACAACCGGCTAGCTCCGTAACGTGACGGAATACCCGCGTGTTATGTCAGAGTGTGGGGGTTTGAATCCCGTCTAGGTAACGGATATTTATATATGCATACTATATGTATTTCTATCATCAGAATCTTTGGTATATAAGATTTCTTAAATTTATAAAATTATCTATACCATTAATATAAAGCCGACAAGTTTGTTTGGACGCGCTATTCTCAGGAACTACTAGTTATAGTCCATGTAGTAGGAAGGTTAAAGGATATATACCATCATGCCACTATTACTACACACAATAGGAACGGAGTTACGCGAGAGAAACCGCGGTGTATTGCGATGAGAGCGGCGACTGACGATTCAGACTTCATATAAAAGACATAGGATCCGTTAGTAAGTAACAATTTTCCGATCCAATTCTAGTGATGGCTGTGCTAACGTTGTTTATGTTTTGTGAGTACACCTATTGCCTCTGGCTACTCGCATTGGAAGGAGGACAGTGCAACTGCTTTACCATAAGTCTTGTGGGTTGGTCAGACTTTGACATTGTGGTAACAGATGTAATCGCTAAATCGCTCCGAACGTTAATATGTAGAAAAAGATAGAGCCTAAAAGTAGCATAATTGGGCCGGCCCGACCTGACCTGGAGGTACCTCTCGCTTACTTGATACCGCTTTAAACGTACTACATGCTATCTAGTTTTCTAGGCTTGTTAGTAGTTAGTGGCCTTTGTAAGGATATGGAATGAAAATTTGCATCGGTTTAAACAATCGCCTTAAAAAGTTAATCTGCGTGCAACTATACTGACTATGCTATGAGAATTTACTATTTCTACTTAATTGTTCTGTGTTTTCCTTTGTCGTTTCTGTTTTCTCTATCTCTATTGTATATGCCCAAATTTCTCTCAAATACCAACTTTGATGTGAATAACCCAAACTTGGAAACCGAGCACGCAGCTTAAATAATGTGAGCCCTGGAAGAGCTTCCAATTTCACAAACGTATATTCGACCGTTTGCTTTAGAAGTGCCGAATCAAATCCTAAAGCTTATGAGTTTTAGTACAGAGCGCATGTAGGGTATGAGCTGGTACACTTTGGTATAAACATTTATCATGTATGGGCGTATCGTTGTTAATGATAATTATTGATTCATACATACAAAACTAAATGTTTCTACTAACATAATTATTCATTAATGTTAGTATGGAGGCGTTAAGCTTAAGACAGTTTTAGTATTTACCTCGGTGTCACTCGATAATTTTATTCAAGGATTGTCGCTGTCGATGCTATAGAAATAGAAGTAATAGCGATAAGAAATTGTGGATGGTGTTGATTTACAAAAATACAAGATACATGTTTTCATACTGAACCGTCAATTAAAAGCATCTGTGACTGTACATTAAGTGCATTATTTTAAGTCGCTTTTTCAAAATTAGAATCTATTTGAAAAAGTACATAACTTGAAGGTGTTTGTTTGCAAAGTCAGCCTTTAGCGTGTTACATAAAAGTAGGATAAGTGGTTTTTATATATAGTATAATTGTGTAAATAACATTCTCATGTGTGATTTTAATGTTTAAAGCTATTTTAAAGTGGATACGAAAACATGAATACTTTAAAACATCCGATTTGACATCATTTTTTTTCACGATTATAAAAACAACTGAGCGATAATGGACACTCTTGGACGCTGAACAAGACGGAATGTTGCTCGGTGCACAAAGTGGAAACATTGTGTTAATATGTTTACTATGTACATTTATGTAGCTGTATTACTTTCGTACTATAAGTTTGCTTTTGTTAAAATTTTGTGTGTCTTGGCTTAAATTGAGGTGATGCTTTTATTTTGTTTAGCTCTTTTTTACAATCATAGGGTTCCATACTACCGGTAAATTTGAATACACTACTGATCTCCCAAATGTATTTTATTGCCACTCATCGTCTCGTTATCAGATGTGACATATATGTTGCTACCATATAATGTTAATTTATTATTGTTTTGAAAATACATCTCTTAATAAATATTCATGATGCACATAATCCTTATAATTTATTTTATTGCACATTAAATAAAGATTTAGTCCATTTGATGAATATATAGGTTCCTTATAATTTGGGGGTAGTTACAATATATTACTATAAATTATGATATTATTTAACACGCGCATTACTTTAAGTTGTTTTTACAAGGTACATGATTCGATATGTGCGCATATTTTACGGCGGATGGAGGTTACGGACGATTTCTCCTGTTCGTTTCACAACAACAACACATCTTCATGACAGTCCCCTAATAGGGTAGGCAGAAAGAACCGATTGCCTAACGCCATGATACTTGCATATTTGTGTAACTTCATCTCATTATTCCCTACACACAAACACGTCGTTTACGACACTCTTGACGCTGCCTACGGACGCTGCCTGATCAGTAAGATCATAGTAAGCCGGTGTTGGTCCTCCTCGACACCTTCACTCCTACACATGCGCATTTTATTTTTCGATTGATTTTCTGTAGTCTGTTCTCGTTGCATTCTCCTCCAGTTACCACAGAATATCGGTGTTAGAAATGTTGTATTATTGTACTCCCAACTTCTGCAGCATGGCATACCTTTTCAGCACAAGGCAGCTGTATGTAAAATATAGATGCACTACTGAGGGAATTTTCAGTAAACAAACAGGCGTTGTACAAACATATATTTCAAATTTAATTCAATAACAATTGGCAGTTTAAGATAGTGATGTCTTAAGTTTACGCGACTGTTACTCATTACAATAGAACTGCTGTTACGGATTTTGTCGCGGTTCGTTTACTTATTTAGCAAGTCAGACGTTTCAGAAGATTTACAGCAATCATGGTCACGGGTCGACTGGCCGACGGGTCGGGGAGATGACTGATGTCTAGATGTCACTTGAACAGCTTACCATGAACTTAATATGTATACTGATCCACTTCGTACAGTTGAATTTCCGCTGGCCCATTGGAGTGAGAAAAAAAGAAGGGCAACGCTTACACAAATTTTTTATCGTGCTGGTTCTGTTTCATTTTAAAAGTCTATACTTCTAATATGATGAGCCAGAAAGTGATGTTTGCACGTTAAACTCGATACATATTTGTAAAGGGGAAAATTGAAAAACTAGTTACAAAACGCCACTCCTTCGCGTTAGGTTCAGGAACTTGGCAACTTGTCCTTAATCAACCGCTTAATCGCGGATTAAACTGTAGTTCGGGGGTACTTTGAGTTTGATCCAGCATTGTTACGTATTAGCGCTGCTTTACGAACCTCACACTATTTGTAGTCCGGTAACTTTTTTAATACCGAACGATTAATCTCCTAAGTTTAAGCGAAGTCGCAAGGAAATTTATCATCATTAATTTGTTCGAATACATGAGGACTGTTTTTTTCAGGAGAAGGTAGCGCCATGCAGCATAGGAGGAGATAGAGCCAAGCATTGTGCATAACACTAGATCCTCCCATGCAATGGAATTGGGCCGGCACTACCGGGATGATACTTCTCTGTCACATAATACCGCCGTAAAGTGACTTGAAGTTAGAGAATAATTGCGCAATAGCGACAATAAATGATGGGAGTTTTGTGTGTTAGTGAGACATTTTAAAATAATTAGGTGAACCACTTGGGCGGATAAATATTATCATTTTATCTATGTGATATTAAAGTAAGGATAATATTATTTACTAGATTAATTTTATTATACACATGTAATTAAAGACTCTATAACCAAATTATGTCAGTGGATAGATGCACAGTTGGAAATATTTTCAGATCGTCTTTTTGTTTTTACATATTTTTTTGTAAAATCATACTAATTTCTAGTATGTTCCTATGGAACAATTGCGCAGTATTACATGCATTAACACGATCCGTTTATAACCATTAGATCTCCTTGAATCTGCACATTAAAATTAAATAGCGTGCTTCGCCGTGGACCGGTAGCCATTGTCGACAACTGCGACAGGCTCAGGTGGGTGCAGACTCTGTTTTTCCGGTACAAGGCACCTGCTAAGTATCGGTTCAATAGTGTCATTGGCGGCGACCGAAAGGTCTATCGGAGGCGCATATTTTGGTGTTTGTATTTTTCTGGTGCGACGTCGGGTCACGGAGATATTCGTGTTTTTGTGATTCGATTTTGTATCAGGAAAATTAGTAAGTCGTCGATATAGACTTGTCCTGGTCTGACCGTGCGGTCCCGGGGCAGGGGTGTATGCCTGCGACTTGCTTGTGGCGTCTTTTTCGTTTATCGTTGTTGTTTTGGTGTCTTTGCACGTTGAGTGGTTGTGTGTGTGTCTGTATCGGACGTGTTTGGTGGGATTTCCGCAGTTTGTTTACATCAAATTTTGATTTGGTGAAACTTCTGCGGGAATTGTGTCTGGTGTTTTGCGTGTT
>JAFELO010001182.1:528057-557413 GCA_017140195.1 Eumaeus atala | reverse complement strand
GAGCGTTAAAATTTGATCCAGTACTTTGAATAACTGATAAAATATTACTAACTTTATTATATTTTTAAATTTGCACAAATATTCCCAAGGTTTTTAGGAAGAGGTAGTGCCTTGCTGCATAGAGGGAGGTAGTGCCATCCATAATGCATCATGCATGGATGGCACTACGTCCTCGTATGCATCGAAATTGGGCCGGCACTACCGGGGAGGTACCTCTCGCCGCCATAAAGTTGTAGTAGTTGTGTAGATGTTCATGGTCGTGGGTAGTCTTAAGAAGGATCCGATTGCTTGTTTGCCCCCTCTAGTCTATAAAAAAGTTTAGAGTTACGGATTTGAAATAAAGACACCAGTTTTACATGCAAGTGATAACCAATAAACAGAGACGAGTGAAGACCCACCAGAAATGCCTGTCTAATTTTTACCTCATATCGATATATGACGCCAAACCACGCCACTAGTGTTTCTAATTAAAATGTCCGTTAATTATTTATCAAAGTTTAAAGTAAAAGCATCAAAGTCACGGGTACTTAAAAACCGCCTCATTATTTCACTTAACAAGCAAGAAAGTTCGGAACGGTACCATAATAGGGCTGCCAGCTTCAGTGACGAGTAGGGCTTTGAAAGCTAGTCGTGACTCATAGGAGAAGATGGTGGTGTTGTATTAGGTAATGCTTAACTTATATAAGTCTCAAAAGAAATTTTACATTTAGTGGATCGATGATTAACACTCATGCCAAAACCGTTATTTGCGTTGGTACCACGATCGAGTACTATCCCGGTCGTGTTACGTGGTCCAATATACCTGAAACACAGCTTCTACCAAAGGCAAGAGTTGGTAGCCCTGCCCGGAATAAGCCCGCTAGTTGTGTGAATAAATTGCGAGTTATTTTCCGGGCCGTCGCGCGTCGTATCGACGTTGACACTGAAGTCTCAGCTGGAAATAATTAAACGTTATCGATATATTTTTAAAAGTGGCCTGGGAATATTTAATTTGGTTTATTTTTTTCATATAAGTGGTAAATTAATGTAGTGTCTGCATGCATAATTTCACAAATGAAGTAGAATCTTATGTTTTCTATATTAACATTATGAAGAGGAAAAATGTTATTGTTTGTTTCGTTGTTTATTCATTTGTTATCATTGAATAAGCTCTGTAAATATTGGATCGGTTTGAACAATTTATTTACCATTATCATTATTGCTAATGAACGTAGGTTATGTAATATTTTCCTGAACGTCGTCATATCATTATGAAAATATTGGTAATGTATCATTAGGAGTGAAAAAAGTATCAAAGTAAATCACTATATCGCAGATGCAGAAATTGTTGACAACTAGCTATCCCGAAATATGCTGTTCTGTCATAAGTATAATTATTTGTCATGTGGCAACGTGTAATTTTTATAATATTCGTATTTGTGTAAATAAGGGAATATTTATATTTTTTTCTGAAATGTCCGTGCAAAGCCGGGACGGACTGTTAGCGACTTAGTAATTGGAAGTTTAAAAATGAATGCTAAATTCAATTCTGATAGAAAACATTTAACCTTATGTTGAGACACGGTATTAAAGTATAACTCTCTCTCTATAATTGAATGTTACTTATTTAAAACCCAATTGTATATAGAACCTAATAGTAATTTAGATCTTTGAATTATTTCTGGTAGGTCCATTGTTTTTTTCTAATACAGTTGAGTTATCGCGATCTTTTGTCTTGTATATGGCTTCGATTGTCAATTAATTAGATCCAGATAAAGGAGGCAACTATTAGTTTTTTTATTGTCGGAACAATATTAAATATATATTATTTTATAGTACAGGGGAATAAATGAGCAATCGGAGCCCTTCTACGACTACCTACGCCCATGGGTTAATTACAATGCCGATGCGTTGCCCACCTTTTCACCTTCCCCCTAATAGGCCACCGGCAACTCTCAAACCGCACGAAACACGATACTATAGATGTCACTTTACCGCGGTGTATTACAATACTCTAGAATGTACGCATAGTTTGAACTACTTTTGTAATTTTGTTTAATTATTTCCATACATAAATAAATATTTTCCAATTTCGGCGGAACATTTCACTTGAATGTTATAAGCTATATGTGCCTTATTAAAATAGTGGTTCATTGCCAGTTTGCGGTGGCACCGAAGAACATAGACTTACAAATATAATGTTAGAACAATAAAAGTTTGAAATTATTTAAAAATAATGTTTTCAATTACATAAGAAGTCGTTAAACAAAAACTGTTATGTCTTCTACTCTAGGAGGTTCACGGAGTTTTAAAATAACCTTGAATTATATTTTATTAATTATTGACAGGGAGGTTTATAATACTAAGTTCTCCATACTTGTTGACGCGTGCGAAACCAGGATAAGATATTCTAATTGACTACAACATCTGGAATTAATGTAAGAGTAACTCTACAAAGCACTACCAAAACAGTTGCACTTCAAGCGACGAGTTGCTACGAATGCTACAAGACAGACGAGAAATACTTTAACAGATCATGAAATTCTAGATATATTATTATAGTGTTAGATAAATTGCGTATTTCCTCAAAATCTGGCGAGGAGTTTGCTTAATGGACCCCCTTTCCTCACTGCTTCTACTAAATATGTTTTTTGACCTCACGGTAGGTTGGTCACTAATTCCATTTTACACTAAAATGAAACAACAACAACAACGCGTCTTCACGCCAGTTCCGTAATGGGGTAGGCAGAGAGGACGGAATGCCATACATCACGATCCTTAAATACCTGCCTTGTCTCCTCCACATTCGTTACTCTCTTCATACAGACACGCCGATTGCGCAGACTCTTGATACCATCTTTGGACAATACCCGATCGATCTGATAATGGTGTATCCGTCTTAGTCTTTCTCGGTGCCTACATCCTTTCACGTTTGCATTGTATGTCTTGGTAATCTTTCACCTGCCATTATTTCTACATGCCCAAATCAAGGAGCATGTCCTTTTTCATTTTTACACAAACACTTTCTTTCATACCTAAGCTCTCTTTTATTTTCGCGAACACAGTACCACCGACGACCATAAACATTTGCATAATGCAAATACGTTGTCCTCCTTTCTTCTATTCCGGCTACTCACAAACCGGTCGAAACACGAGGGCGAAGCTGTCGCCTTACGCCAATAAAATATCAAAAAATATTATTAATCAAAAAATATCTAAATATAATTAAACCTAAAAAGGCGGCTCATAAATGAAATTAGGCTCCACGTATAAAATATATTTCCAAGTTCTTTTTCAAAAAAATAAATAACCCACGAAAATTCTTTTATAACATAAATTCCTTTCTGTGTTCATTTAGGCATCACTCGTGAACTAAAAGGCGTCCAATTCTATAGATAGGGATTGGTGTATATTAATTCGTAACCCAACATATTGATTAAATAGCACTTTGATTAGATCTCATTAGTATATTTATTTCACCAAAATCACTAAGTAGAATGTGGTCTAGAAATTCAATTACGCTGCAATATATAGGTTAAACCAGAAGACACGAAAGTCTTCGCTAGTCAGTCGAACTGTTGCGGCTGGAGCATTGGCGCCGGCAACCACTACTAGGTCCCTCCGAAAAAGAATGCAGCAGAGGACTACCCCATATTCTTATTTGCCATATTAAATTGGCTGCTAAGAATCAGGGTGCTCACTTAATCCCGCCGTAAAGTGACCTTCGGTGTCGCGTTTCGTGCGGTTTGTGAGAAGCTGGTGGCCCATCGGGGGGAAGTGTAAAGGAGGGCAACTCAGTGGCATAATTATGATGTTCATAGGCGTCGGCAGTCGTTGAAAGTTTCCGATTGCTCGTTTGTCCCCCCAATACTATAAAAAAATCTTGCTCTTCCTAGGGTGTGTACTTGACTGTCTCACACACCTTTACGCAAGCCACTTCCCACACAAGAGTCCCACATTTTTTTTTTCGGAGGGACCTAATACTGGTTGGCGGCGCTAGTCCAGCCTCAACAGTTCGACTGACTACGAAGACTTTTTTGTCTTCAGGTTTAGGGAGACGATAGGGGGACAGACCCCCCTCTTTTCCCGCAGATGGGAATAGATGAACCGGGTTTATTGTGGGCGTACCAGGTAGTGATTATTTTTGGGACCGAAAAGGGGGAAGCGGTCCCCCTCTCCACTCTAGTGGAACCGTTGATGATGCCGTTTTAGTTGCGGTTACATGGATAAGGATAATTGAGCTCGTTTAATGTTTGGCTTATCTGAGGAGGCCGACCTCCTCGCCCCCCCCCCTCTGACGGAGGGGGTCGAGTCGCGCTACAAATCGGCAAAAGCCGTATTCTTAATTTATTTATTATTAGAGCTCTCTAAAGTCGCGTCATTTTATTTCTATCAATGTAAGCTCTCGACTTATGGATTCGAACCCGGGCTCGTTTCCGTAAGCGGTGTGTGAGTTTGACATTCTGTCAGTCATACGTTATAACTGTGTCACTATATGTAAGATTTTATCGCTCGACCGGTACGAGCGGTGTATATCGTATTGGTACGGAGCCCCACATGTCACGCTCAGGAATTTTATATTATCAGCTATAGCTGTTATAAGCTTTATATGACCGGCTGGCTCAGTTGGTACCGTGGCGGTTAATCCACGTGTAACGCTAGAGGTCGCTAGTTCGAATCCCGCCTAGGCCATGGATGTTCATATACGCAATATATATATTTCTATAATAAAAATCTTTAATATATAAGATTTCTTAAATATATAAAAATATTAAATATATTTCCGTTGTCTAGTACCTGTAATACAAGTCCCCCGGGTACTTAGCACAGGGCTAGGCCAACGTGGTGTGTTAAGTCCACAGATATTATTATTCTTATTTTTATATATTGGAATAAGTTAACTACATTCTTTCACAATATTGTTGTGTTAAAGATAAAATTGTCTCGTCATCACACGTCATCGTATATCGTTAATCCTAGTCGTACTCTCCAGAATACGAGGACCTGGATAATACCATGATGCTAATTTATTGGTAGACTTTATAAATAATGGTTTTAAATGAATTACGACTATCATAAGCATCATCCTTACCGACTATCGCTTAATCAATAATCGTCATAGCGATTCAACACCATAAATATACGGCATGGGATTATAAATACAATTTGCAAATGATGTGTGGAAATTCATTAATCCTATCCTTTTCGGAAGCTTTTTTTTATTGTAATGATAAATGTATATGGGCTCAATGGAACCCCCGGGTGGTGTGATTAATGATGATTTTGAATTCGCAAAGTCCCAATTAAATATTTTTGCTCATATCCTAATATTTTCATCGTGGTCTATGGCACAGGAGTTATTATAAGTCCACCTTTATATTCGTATTCTGTTCGTGTGGGAGTATTTTACTATTATTAAAAAAATGTTGGCAATTACACATAATAACTTATGATTACGTACTGCGCTTGCGTTTGCTTACAATTTGAGTCCAAGTGAGAGTAGTTGAGTGAAGGATACAACGCACCTCTTAATAAGAAGGTGGGTAGGAGGGTTGGTTATATATATAGCCCTGTGTTTACACAATTAAGGTTAATTATTAAGGTTCTGGAGTGGGGGCCGCGTTTAGGAAAACGGAGTGTTGGTCGACCGTTCACCAGGTGGGAAGATGATCTCCTTGCAGTAGCCGGCAGGAGATCGGTCGTCTTGGCGTTCATTCATTGAGAGAGGCCTATGTCCAGCTTTGGACCGATAAGGGCTTATAATTAATGAAAAAAAAAATACATAATACCTTTTATGTATAATGTGAGCAATGGTATTATTACATCGTATAATGAGAATTTACGAAAGAAGACAAATTTTGCCAGTTCCACACGGTACAACTTTTGTAGCCGGTGATCCATTGGGAGGGCGGGTACATGAAAAGGAGGGCAACGCATCGGCATAATGTTTAACTTCGACTGATGTTCATGGGCGTCGTTAGTCGTTAGAAGGCTACGATTTCTCGTTTGTCCCCTATACTATAAAAAAAATATAACAAAAAAAGAATCTACGTAGTCCCGTTGGAACTGTCGGCTCATTGCTATCGTATATCGTCTTCATGCGTTAGTGAAGGGATACTATCAGTAAAAATCACTGACCTTTCGGTCGTACAGTACTGTAGTGTACGATTAATTTCTGTGTACAGTAAAGTATTAGTCTATCAAATGTGAAAATACAAAGTGCACTTATGTCTTCGTATGTACTTGTCCACTATTACCCTGCATAGTTGGTCCCCCTCAATAATTGTTCTTCGTGAAATTAAGCTGGAAACATTAGTACTATTAAACCACAGCGATAAATATTGCTACAACAGAGACTCTGTTTCGCATATTTGAGAGCTTACGTATTAAAACCATCAAGTAATAAAACGTTCAAGTATTAATACAAATACACTTAATTTTAATACTACATAATAGCGGATGTCACATATTTTGGAGTGTCTATGGATATAATCGTCGATTTTGTATTTAATTTGAATAATTGATTGCTCTGTAGTTTAAATATTTATTTTAGGTATCTTTTTGTAAATTGAAATTATATGAGCCCTTTATCTTAAAGAGGGAAGGGAAGTTAATTCCTAATCTTTTGAGTAATTTCTCACATACACAATGTATAATGATTGTAAATGTTAAATTACGTTAATGTTTTAAACAGTTGCGATACCGTTTCAGGCGATTGTAGTATGAGTAAAGTGACCACGTCTGTGGTTGAAAATGAGACATATCGGCTTACTTCAATGCGTGTGATGTCATCTTAGTGCCGTAAGCAGAATTATACAAAATATTTAATAATCAGTGTTTCAGTTGTTAAATCATATTAAATGATAATTTAACATATACGTTTATTAATAATATATGTGTCCCGATTGTATTAAAAATTACCTGACGAACAGCTAGAAGATGGGCAGATGCGTTACACTCCTTTTACTTATCCTCCCAAATCCGGTCGCTACAAGACTTTTACAGCACCAAACATGACAGAATAACCATCAGTTGAAGCCGGTATTGTGACAGCGAGAGCTTCCTCTCTGTTAGTACCAGACGCAGATTAATTCATCTGCAAATTAGTAATGGCACCACCTAAACGTAATCAGAAAAAAATCACTTAAACAATTGTGTTTACAACAATAAAAAAGTAAAATATTTGGTCCATCATTACTTAATTTCATCAAACACGGCTTTTATAATTTATTGTTACCACTAGTGTCATATCGTCAATCAATCGTAATACTTTAATATTTCCACAAGGCCGTTGTCACAAACACTCGGCATATCGACACGGGACGGTCCCTCCAAAAGTCAGACGTATGGTCACGTTAGGCATGAGTTACGCGAGCCGCTATGACATTTTTATGGTCCGTACATGAACTAGATTATGCAAGAGTATATATTAAAGATGATTGTATACTGTTTGATGATTATTATTAAAGCACAGAATAATAAAAGACGCAAGTACAAGGGCCTCCTAAATGTAATCTGATCTATTTTTGTTTAGCAAATAATATGACTAGCAAGGTCTAGCGGTTTCACCCGCGTAACATGATTTTCTTTTTTATAGTATAGGGGCTCAAACGAGAAATCGGGGCCTTTTAACGACTACCGACACCCATGAACATCAGCATAATTAAGCGGATGCTTTGCCCTTATTTTCACCTCCCCCTTCACAATGGGCCACCGCTTACAAACCGCACGAAACGCAACAGGGATACTGTCACGCTACGCTGTTATCTAGTGAGCGGGATGTACCTACCCGGGCGTGCCGGCCCAACCCCGTTGCGTAGGCGGATATACTGTAATGCACCATGCATGGCACTACGTCCTCCTATGCAGCATGCAGGACGTAGGCACCGCCTCTTCGTAAAACACATTGATATCACGCGAAACATAGGACAGCGAGCGAGTCTCATTTTCTACAGGTGCATGTGGCCGAGGGGCAGGAATCAGAAAGATTATAACCATAAAGTAGCGGTCAGAAAGTGTTTCAGTGTAGTGTAAGTCCATATTGACTTAGACCCATCTTTTTCCCTTCCGAAGGTTAGCCTGTGAGTATTATTTGTAAAGAGAGAAATGAGCTGTAGGAGGTTATTCGGACGTGTTGTCCTCCTTCCCCTCGAAATGACCACCTTAAACTAGTAAACTACATAAACCCGGACAAAATAGGATTACTTTGAGGAGGTGTCATGTGAGAGAGAGGTACTTCCCGGTCGTGCTGGCTCAATTCAGCTGCAATATAGCATGGCGGTAGTGCCATTTGTAACCTTCACAACGCATCCATGGCAATAATGCAGATGACTGCGGGCGCCGGTAGTCCATTAAAGGCACGGATTGCTCATTTGTCCTACTATACTATAAAACCGAAATAATATTCAATATCTAATTTTCACTTTCCCTTTTTCATCCATATGGTTATTCGGTCAGTACGACATAAAATACTGCCTACATATAGTAGTCAAATGCTTTGCAATCAACATAGCTTTTTAATCACGTGACACGCGTGACAGTTTAGCGTGACACGTCGGCGTGACACTTCGGCTTGACAGCCTCTGCGTGATCCTGGAAGTATTTTATTAGTAAAAATAAACTCCCCCGTTTATGATTTTAGTTTAAAAAATTTTAAGGCTTCCAGCTGGCGATAAAATTTGTCACGAATAAAAATAATCATTATCACTCTGCTACAATCGGGATTGGGCCGGCACGCGCAGGAAACTACGTCTCGCTTACATAACACCACAGTAGAGTGCCAGCTGTCGCAATTAGCGATACTCCACGGTTTCAATGGCGTAACTCTTATAATGTTTGTTGTAACAATTTGGTATGCAGCCTATCGCCTATCTCGATAAATAGGCTATATAGCATTGAAAGATTTTTTTAAATCGGACCAGAAGCTCCTACATTAACGCGTTCAAACAAACAAACTCTTCAGCTTTATTATAAAAGTATAGAAACGTCTGTAATTGGTTTATAACTGAAAAAATACATATTTTAGTTTTGAGTATACGAAGGTCACTATGACTACCCTTCATTTATTTGTAAATGTCATAGTTGTTTCGTACAAATCGCCGTATAACAGTACGGCTAGCCATTTTAAAAAACAGGGCGTTATGTTTTGTGGCGGGCCAACCATTAACCGGATTGTCATTGCAAGACGTTACTCAATATGGCGGCTGACGTTTAGCGTCCATAAATCTCTTGATTTTAGGCAGTAATAGTGATCGATGTAAGTACGAAATTAAGCCAAGTGTTTTAGGTGCGAATAAAAAAGTAACCTAACCGCAAAGGCTTAGTCGGGATCTACGCTACCTTCGAACTTATCTGGGCATAGTTGTCTTGTTTCTCTGTATCCTTTAGGCGACGCCATTGTTGTTGTCATGTCAAGCGAAGCCGCGTGTGTTAACTCTAGTAACTGTAGTGTCGAAAAGGCGGATAACGATTCACTTTAATTCAGTAATGCTGGCTTTATTGAGTACGAAACTCAACATCAAATCTTTCTGGCGTAAAATCATAAACAATAAAAAGACCCAGACAATCCGACTGCGTCATAAACACATCATGCAAAAATCACTTAATGATATGTCGTGGAATGTTCCACAAGAACTACTACAACAACTACCTATCCTAATTTCTATCGCATTCTTCAACTTTACGTCAACAGCCAATTTTTCATTCTACAGACAGATTTAATCATTTCTAGTTAATTTTGTTTTGTAATAAATCAGTAAATTTAAAAAAAACTATGTTATGATAACAAACAATATATATTACAAGTACTGCAAGCCGGTAAGCTGTGCTTCCTTGACGTCTCACTACCACGCATCTCTATCTACAATATCAGCATATTTTCGCATGACGTGAGGTGTTACAATCCCGGGTCGGACCATACAAAAAGTGCTATCAGAATTTTTCAAAGTCTAATAAACCCCCGTACCTCGGAGAGCACGTTAAGCCGTCGATCCTGCACCTGATTTCTCTCCGGTCGTGTCGGATTGACGTCCCATCGGAATAGGAGAATGACGGAATACAGAGTGCACTTGCGTCTGCGCAAACACTTGTGCACTATAATATGTCCCGCGCAGATAGAGCGGCCAGCTGTAGCCGAAAATTAGGCTAGAACGAGATTATTATTATTATTTTAGCATATTTCCCCTATGAGTAATTAATACAATATGTTTACAAATGTTAAAAAAACCACTAGAAAGTTTTAAATAGATGATGAAACCTTAGAACTCTAAAGTTATCACACATATAATCCAAAACAGAATATGGATTTTCGAAACTATTTTTATTGTACCTATAACATAGTTTAGTTACCAATACGCCACATATATACTTGTTAGTATTAGGATTCAATAAAAAATAGGGGCGAATTTTGGTAATCATTCTATGGAAGAAGTTACTTACCGACCAGCCCTTTGGCCCCAATACACAAATAAAAATACAATCGCTATTCCAAAATATACAAAACCTCAACAGCAACAACAAAAAGATCTAAATAAAACCGACAAAATTCGCGCCAATTCAAAAGACAAAAAACTTGTTTATATCCAAAAGCGAACTTCAATCCATCTTTCGATTGTTAAGTGCCGTGCCACTCTATCACGGCTGGGAATGACTCCAGTGAGTCAGCACCTTAACAATGACACGTTTCAGCGGCGGAAACTATTCATTATATTGCGCTATGTCAGTACAAGATAAGGCTCGGGGTACACTGCACATTGCCTCTATAAAATTTAATTTTATGCCGTGCACGAGAAATGAATTGTTCAGGTGAACATGTAGTAATTTATGTAGTCCCAGCTGGAATGTAAATAGTGTTATCAATTTCATTCTTTAATTTCAGTTCAACTTCAGAATATAATACAATAATATACAATGTGATAATATATACATAATAGCCTATGTGGTGTAACGGTGCGGGTATCGCCTGTTAAGACCGTTAGCCGCGTAAGGTCCTGGGTTCGATGCCCAGGTCGGGCAATTGTTATTAAATGTTTCTCAGATTATTCTGAGCACGCATTACATTGTCCGGGATCGGAATGTGCCCGAAGTGGCAATAGGCTTGCCACCTATGACATCATGGGCCTCAGTACATTGGCCAGTCGTGGGTGTTCTAGTATATCTACTGGACTTACGAGTTTTGGATGCACTAGCACAGCTCTGTCTACCTCTTCGGGCATAAAAGGCGTGTAGGTACTTTTTATATATAATAATAATAATAGAGAAAGCGATACATTATGTGTGAAAAGAAAAAGCAAATCAAATACAGGTAGGTATTAATTAATTGCTATCTGCACTACTTTCATCGGTCCATTCTTTGACATATCATCATTTCATTATCAGCCCTTATCGGTCCACTGCTGGACATAGGCCTCTCTCAATGGACGCCAAGACGACTGATCTCCTGCTAGGAGATCGTCTTCCCACCTGGTGAACGGCCGACTAACACTTCGTCTTCCTAAACGCGGCCGCCACTCCAGAACCTTACTGGCCCATCTGCCATGGGTTCTTCTGAGTGTGTGACCAGCCCATTGCCACTTTCGAGAGCCTATTCGTAGCCTCAATATCGGATACTTTAGTTCTCTGCCTTGTTATGGACAGAGAAACACCCAACATAGCACACACAACAGTCCGTTGAGCCACCGCAAACTTGCGGACCAGTCCTAAATTAAGAAGCCATGTTTCGACCCCGTAGGTCATCACGGGGAAACCGCATTGTTTGACGACTTTCATCTTCAAACTCAGCGGTATAAGCGACGTGTGAATGTGACGAAGCTCTCGGAATGCTGCCCAATCCAATTGAATCCTTCTATCGGCTGCCTTCTCGAAGTTATATCTACCTATTTGCAATAACTGTATAGACGTATCGTCTACGAATTCGAGAATAGCACCATCGATTTTGACCGGCCTGGGAAGAACGTGTTCGCTGAATAAGACCTTTGTCTTGTCCATCCTAGGCCAATACGTCGGGAGGATTCATTTAGGCTGTGCAACATTTTCTGCAAGCTCTCCAACGATTCCGCCAACACAACGATATCGTCGGCGAAACGAAGATGTGAGAGGGACTCGCCGTTAACGTTTGACATACCCATTATATATATTATGTCTTAATCAACAACAATAATGGCCATTACTGTAACTTTCGTCTATCTGGGTTCAATTTAGTCCACCATCGTAACTTTTCGTTTTCATTTTCACAACCATTAACCATTGCTTGTTCTATTTTTACTTATGCAAGAAAAAACCTATGTTAATGCTTTTTAGACAAGTAAGAAATAATGTATAGTCTTCTCTGCAAAATAGTAATCACTATTTATGATCGTAAACGATATACATGTATCAAATTAGCTTTTCGTCATTAAAAATAGCGTCATGATATACATATCACATCATTGTGTGGTTTATAAAGGGGATATAACATAATAAGGGACGTCTTTTGTTGTGTCCCGCGGTCTCCGACTAATTAGGGGCTGCCCTTCGAAAATCAAAATGTAAGCTTTGATATGGCCCACTTGTGTACTTTTGTGTCATATAGGGTGTTGCTTTTTTGTAATTTTTTTGTTGGTTTTTCGGGCATGCTTCACCTTGTTTTCTAAATTTAATTTGAACCTTGCCACACATTGAAGAATAGCTAAATTGTCGTATGTTCATACTATATTTGCTCCAAGTAGCAAATAAAAAGCAACTTTTTATAGTCTCCAGGGACGCTCTGCAAGTTTTGTCGTGGCTAAGCTTGTGGGTTCTCTTCACTAAGACCTTGTGACGTCATCTAGCCATACAGTTGCGATTGTTTAGATAAAGTGGATATTAGCAAATGTTATAAGTTATGATAAGAATACGTAACCAATTCATTAAATAGGGTTATTATAAACTGCTGTGTTGGAGGATCACGATCCTCATCAGAATCGAATGAGTCACGACTGGGGTGTCATTATCCTCTCCGTGAACCATTCAGGTCAGCCCCGAGGCCATTTTGGCCACAGCGCGCGAACTACCCTAGACGTTAGAGCATGATGGGGGAGCCAGCGCTCTCTCTGGCTATGATAATAATGGTAAAACTAGCTATTACAGTCATTTTTCTTCCTTTCATTTCGTGATGAATCTCACCCGCCTGCGGCGGACTGGAGAACATTTTCGACCCCCTAATCCTAGTCTCGTTGCCCGACGAGCACCCGCAGCAATCCGATGATGCTGTATCGGGTGGCATTTCGTTTACGCATAAGTTTAGGTACAAAAAAAAATGTACTGGTTTTAATCGCCTACCCCGTTGAGGAACTGGTATGAAGGTGTGTTGTTATTAAAACATGAAAAACATTATTGCGATACTTTTTTTCAAAAGCTCTCCTCTTCTATGTCCATTGGGGGGGAGGGAGAAGGAGGGCAATGCATCGGCATAGTAATAAAGTAGATGTTCATGATCGTCGGTAGTCGTAAAAAGGATTCGATGTCTCGTTTGCCCCCCTATTCTACAATAAAAATCTCAGCAGGCATCATTGACCATTATTATTTATTTAACATTGAAGTTATATAAAAATTTAAAATAAGTAAATAACATTAAGAGAACTCATTAATTATTCAAATTAACGGTTGTCTCATTAAATATTTTATCACTTAATCAAGTTTAAGTTTGTCTTACTTAATTGATGTTTGTTTTGATTACACCCTCCAGTTACTGATTTTGAGTCTACTTGATTTGATGCTTGTCTTCTGTATGAAAATGTGTTTCATGCTGGCACGTCCTGTTTAGTTGCTATTTCTTTTCTTCTATGCTAAGGGTATCTAAGTATGGGTGTGTATCCTAAAGCGTTCCCGGGCTCTGTTATCAAGCTGTCGAGAAAGAATACAGTTAATGGATTAGTAGCTATTCACTATTCAGTACCTCTAAGCGCTTTGCGAGTCCCGTACATCCCTCCAGAATCTCTGTGCATGTAAACGTAAAGAAAACGGTTACAATTATGATCGGTTACACTATCGATAATGATAAATCTATATACAATATGTTAGTCTGCATAGGTCTATCTGTTAAATCTATATATAGTTTTAAATATTGGAAGTCTATGTAGGAGAAGGTTGTGTTATTCATAATGCATGACACTTCATCCTCCTATGCAACGCAATTGGGCTGGCACGTCCGGGAAGGTACCACTCGCTTACATAATACCGCCGTAAAGTCACATCTGCAGTGTTTCGTGCGGTTTCTAAGTAGCCGGGGGACATCAACGCAATGGCACTATGTGGATGTTACTGGACGTCGGAAGTCGCAGAAAGGCTCCGATTGGTCATTTGCCCCCATTTTATAAAAAGAAAAATTGAAACCCACGGTGCAGACACATCCTTTAATCTAAAATAAAAAACTGATCAGCCCGTATATATATTGTATAAATGTAAGAATCTTTTTACGAACACCCCTATTATCGTTATATCAGACAGATTACAAGATATGACAAGGGAGCCCACAGAGCGAATGACTCATTAAAAGTATTATATAACTGCTATAGGGCCATGCCTTTGGAATACTAAACTTAGGGGATACCAATTTTCTTTGAGCGTAATTTATTGGAATTTTTACGCCGGTGGTAAAAACGAATAGCCATATGGGTTTCAATATTTTTTAAGACCGATTTTAAAGGCTTCTTTTGCAATTGTTAAGATTAAGTACCTTGGCATGTGCCTCTATGTGTCAGGTCTGAATCAGCAATAGTAAAATCTTGTTGCAACGTCGTGATAGTGCGTTCTCCGTACCGAGGTGGCGATATTACTAAAGCCTAGGAGCCAGGTAGCAAGGTTTCAGAGGTGGTTTCGTACCACTGTTCTTACACTGAAAGGTACTTCTTTACTTCTGTTGTCTGATTCTATCGCCGTCTCAGGTAGCTTTATGGTCGCCTTTATTTTGACTATCTCAGTCCACTTTACTGCGGTAGGTGACTCTGTGGTCGCATCTTCTGTAGTGTCCTCTGATCTTGTCTCTGCGGGAACTATGACCCTGGAACTATAATTTGTCCACCCGACCACCAAAAGCCAAAAAGATGGGTTTTTGGGTCTCCCCGTATTAAGATTGAAGGTACTACGGGACGGACCTTAGCTACATCGATTTCTACTTCTACCGCCGCAGGTACGTTGTTCGTTGTCTACACTAATACCACGAATTACGTAGCTTAGGTCAACTGTTTTGAACTGGCGCTTGGGCCATAGTCCTATCTACTGCCAGAGGAGGGTGAATTTGAATATCTTCGACTTCCTTGCCGTAACCACTGACATCCTCTCTGAGAGTATC
Organism: Eumaeus atala; assembly: GCA_017140195.1. Lineage (NCBI taxonomy): Eukaryota > Metazoa > Arthropoda > Insecta > Lepidoptera > Lycaenidae > Eumaeus > Eumaeus atala. The sequence goes on along the minus strand of JAFELO010001182.1, from coordinate 542,127 downwards.
GACCTCTTCGAAATTCGAGGAAAAAAATATTTGTGCCCATCATCATTCCGTCTCTGGCAATGAGGTTACTGAGGTGTGTCCAGCTTCCTATCTCCTTGCTCCAATCTTAACAATAGGCTCATCACGCGTCTCCATCCTAGTTCCAATTCGCCGTTATCTTTATCGGTACCAGTTTCGTTTCGTCGTTTTCGTGTGTGTGTGTGTGTGTGTGTGTCTGTGTGTGTGTGTGTGTGTGTGTGTGTGTGTGTGTGCGTGTGTGTGTGTGTCGTCGTTTATATAGAAGCGAGCAGTTTGCTCGCTCCTGAAGCAGTGTGTGCCTCCCCTGGAAGAGTGGGATTCTCCCTCTCGGAGACCCAACCGAGGACCGAATACCTTGCTGCTTTTTATTCATCATCGTTGGGGCCGAATCCGTCACGACACGCCTGCACAATGGTGGACGGATAGTGGTGCCCTCTTTCGTGGAAGAGGTAGAAAAAAGATCAAGCAACCAACGTTATCTAGGTAGCTTCACAAGCCCCACTATGGTTCAAGCCTTGTCGTGGCGATGGGGCTCGGTAGCCTGGGGTTATCCGAGACACCTTCCGAGAGCGAAGCCAACTGAACCGAGGAGGTGGCGGCCCTTAGTACCCCTCCTATAAGAAGAGGGGACTAAAGAGCAGGAGGAGGAGCCGCTCTTTGTACCCCTCTTATAAGAAGAGGGGACAAAAGAGTGAAAAGTCATCAAACTACGTTACAATACTATTAATTAAAGAACATGTAACATAGGAACTTACTTGACAAGTAAAATATTACATTAAATTATTTAATATTTTTTTACATTTCTGATTATTATTATATACTGTGTGCCCCCATTACTTTACTGAGTCTACTTTTGTCATATATATTATACATACATTTACTGCATTTAAGATAAATCGTATCTGCACATCCGCTTCAGAAAAGAGCGCTTAATGTATCGTCCCATTTCGTGTTAATCAGCGGGAGAGAGGCGGGTCGGTCCCTCTTTTGACCCCAAACCAAGTCTCGTCTAGCTATATGATGTTATGAAAAAAGGATTCGTAATTTAAACTGCATATAATGTAGATAACTAATTAAATAGTTATCCCAATCCAAAACTAAACACTGAAAGGGACAATTAACGGGAATCTTAGGAACTAGTATAATTTAAGCAATAATTATCTAATTCACACCGTCTCTAATTTAACATCTAACCTCAGCGTTGTGTTTGACACCTAATATGCTGCGACAAACCATAAATCGGCCCTACAACTTCTCAATACCGAGTGTATGTAGCACACATTCTGTGGCTGAAACGGCCAGCGATGTGGTAAAATTACATATTTTACAAAATTTATGTAGATTTTAATCACTACTAATTTAGAGATTTGTATACTGTAACCTTATTCTTGTTACTTTATATCGATTTTAGTTTGTTCATTATAACGTAAGTGTCCTATAAGTACGATAAACTGCAATGAGTTAAAACAACTATAAACACTTTATTTCTGTCTCATTTCATTATTACGAACACGACGAGTATGGTTTTTCGCAACGACCTCATCTGTACTTTCATGCCTTTCTGATATACTGAATTCTCACTTATACTAAGGTACTTAATAAGTTTTATATAAAATTTAAACGCTATCTCCTAGTCAACATCCATCCTCAGCGTTGTGTGTGACACCTAATATCCCTCGCTGTAACATAAATTGTTCTTAGAAGCTCTCATTACAGACTGTAGGTAGCACTCGCTCTGTGGCTGGCATGGCCATGGATGTGTTAATATTACATGCACCTTTTTAGAAACATTCACACAGCTTCTTGAAGCTATATATGTAATAAATAACGCTGCCACGATACGGCTTTGCACTTGCGTTTCGTGCGATTTATTTGGTAACGTTGCTTTCGTTTCGGTAGCGCAAGGAAGGTAGAAGAGAAGAAGGGCAACGCGCTTGCTTAATTACTATGCGAATATTTATGGCGTCACTAGTCACCGAAAGGTTGTTACTGGTAATTTGCACGCTTATATTATAATAAAACAAACCCTCTGTACAAAGTACACGAAACGAAACGTCGTGCTGCCCCAATTTAACTTCCATGCACCATGGAGTACCATCGAATTAATCTAGTAAGTGTTAGTGACCCCTTACTAGATCAATTCAATTTGATACAATCCTATAAGTATAGACTGGAATCACATGCTTTACTGTAGATACACATTTCGTGTCGACGCACAGTCAACAAAGAGACTTTGTTTTCTCCATTAGTAGGAGAAAACAGTCTCTTTGTTTGGATACCCGATAATTTTTCCTTTTATGTAAGATGGAATCAAAGAAAACGCTTCGGAGCAGTTTGAAAATAAAACTCGTTATCAAAATCATACTGGTGTAGTCTGAATTTCAGTGCCCTGCAAAAAATTTGATAGCCCTCGTGGTTTGGGAAAAATGGATGTCGCTAATTTGCTTAATTGTGGGGATGTTTACGTTTATTTGTATAGTGTCATTGTCACTAGTAGTCGGTAACTTTCGAGGACTACCATAGTTCATGGATATCTGCATAATTTTTATGCGGATGTATTGCTTACCTCCAATGTACCACTGGAAATATAAAAGTAGATGACAGCATAACTGTCACTTTGCTGCGGAATCATATGAGCAAGAGTCTTTCTAAGATATGTTGGCTTTCATTATCATCAATATCGGATTTTATCCGCCGATAGTTAGAATTTGGCGTATCTCCTTTTGGCTTAGAACAAAATAGGTTTACACCAAGAAGTTGAGAACCAATCCTTTTTAAGTCACTGAGAACAAAAACCAGTATTTTTCCAAGATTTAAGTTCGACTTCTTTTTAATAAGGGGTAGTGCCATGCATGGTGTATGGCACTACATCCTTCTATGCAACGGAATTGGGCAGACACGACCGGGGAGGTACCTGTAGCTCACTTGATACCGCCACAAAGTGACACATACGGTGTTTCGTGCGGTTTGTGAGTAGCTGGTGGCCCATTTTGGTGTGAAAAGGAGTACAGAAAGGCTCCGATTATTGATATATTATAAAAAAAATACTTCTACTACATGGTGATGATATCGTGCAAGTTCCTCGAATCCCCAAATGCACATTTATAAGATTGCAGTAAGAATACAAGAAGTGTACGTAATTATCTTAGATTGCAAATTGATGTAAGTGTAAAATTTAAACCTAGAGCTAAATTTGTCTGCTGGGAGCGATAAAGTAAGCCTTAATTAGACGGCTCATGTGTTGGACCATATAAATAGTACGTCTTGTTTAATGAACTAACTAATAACGTAAGAAACAATATTAAAGACTGGGATGGAGCAATACGAGCGTTGTGTTCTCTATATTATATGTGTGTTCATATACTGCTCCGTTCCTCTCTTCTCACTCTAAAAGTTTTACATCATCGTAACGTTTGGGTGGAGCCTGCGAGCGATATATCGTAATACTCTTTCACCCCATCGTGGGATTCAAATATCAAGTAGGGAACCGTTATCACGTAAAATTATATCGTCCGAAAACCAACTTATAGGCAATATGGCTTCTATCATATTTGTGCACAATTTTAATTAGGAAAACCCTGGAAGTTCTAAAATAAATATACACGCCGTTTTGTTCACAAACCACGTCAAAAATTATAACTACTTAAGAAAAGGTATAAATTAATCATTAGGAGCCATAAGGTGACTACCAACTTTCACAGATTTAACATACTGGGCCACCCGAAACCCTTTGCTACCTTCATCGTCATCAGCCTCGGTCCACCGATATCCACCGATATCAGTCCACCGATGGACATGGGCTCCTACAATGAACGCCAAGACGATCGATCTCCTGCTACTCACATCCAACCCGGATCGGCCTCTGTACGGAGATCGTCTTCCCACTTGGTGAACGGTCGACCAACACTTCATTTTCCTAAACGCATGTTAACCAGAAACGCGACACCTACAATGTTGGGTACTTTACTACAGTGTTGGCTCGCCCAATTGCGCTGTAGTGCAGCGTGATATTACCTCTTACTAAAATAACATTAAAGTAGACTTATATTTTTTATAGTTTCCAAGGACAAACGAGGAATCAGAGCTTTTTGATAACTACCGTAATGCCGATGCATTAACCTCCTTTCTTCCGCCCTTCCAGTGGGTCATGGGTTACTCACAAACCCTACAAAACGCGACAGTAACCTGTCACTTTGCAGAGTTATTACATGGACGAGACGTACCTCGTCGCGCCAACCTGATTCAGCTGCAATGAGCATGACACTCAACACTAAATAAATGAGTATCATGGAAATATTGTATCATAATATTCTCTCGATGTTCTTTCGTGGCCGTAAAAGTCTAGAAATATAACAGATTGTTCATGGCTTTATGAAGTAAGGTAATGGAAAAGTTATCCACTTGTTCCTAAGGATTGTAAGAAGTTGTAAGCTTCTTAGAATTTTGTACCACTGGAAATAAGTCGTAATGCAATCTGTGAACTGTCTGCTCATAAAAAAGAATATTTTTTTAAACATTTTATTTCCTTAGTGGGATTCTTGATATCCAGAGTAATTCGATTAGTTCCAGATTCTTATATTGTAGGTGATATGTCATCCTGGCGTTCATAGAAAGGGTTCTTTTGTGCTTATAAGTAAAAATTATCATAAGGATTTGTGTGACAGTTGCTAAATAAGCAAATATTTTCATCCTAAATGTTAAAATGAAAACTCCTTGCTGCGGTTCTTGGCTGTGTTTGGTAAAATGAAAAAAATAAATGTAAAAAAAATAATGGTCCAGTAATCTAAACAGTATCATCTCTTTTCCAAAACGATGCACTTTTGGCAGTTGACATTTAATATATTTACTGGAGTAGGTATTTTAGCCCCCAGTAAGTAATTGATAAAGTATGAAATAAAAAATGTATAATAGATTATAATAAGGATTGAGGTCCTCCCACACGACAACATCACACAAATATAATTTAAATTTTAGAGAGTTTTTTTGCTATTGGAGGCCTTTTAATTATAGTATACGGGGAGAAACATTACATGGCAGCTTCTCAATGTTATTCTTATAGTGTAGGAATGTTTATTAAACACTTTCCTATAAACACGCTTGTACATGTTGAGGAAAATAAGGAACGGATTCAGCCGTGAAGCTATAAAAATTATGAACAATTAAAATACACGAAGATACGGCAATTAACTAGTTCGAAACAAATGATAACAACATTGTAGCTAATAACGGAAATTAGTGGCATATACACTTTGTGGCGCGACTAAACTTTAGCAATTTACTAAATTGTGGCACTTTTAATAGGCATGACAAATTGTACGTACGTAACATGTTCCCTTGAACGAAATCAAGCAAATTGGGCTTCGCTGCAGCGATGCATCGATCACTTACGGCTAAACTAAATTTATGACCTCAAACAAGGGCCATTAAGTTGAAATTCCAATATTGCGCGTGAAAATTTAAAGAGGATTTCTCGCTACCTAGTTTAAGTCTTGAGATACTTTACGAGCCATGTCAGTAAAGCAAAATCAGTGGATGCTATTTTGGTGTTTACTTGCAGGTGTTAGGGTTGATTGTTGTTTATATTTATTATGGACTTTTTTCAATTTGTTTCGCCGTTTGACGTATGGGACGAAATAAGCAGTACGACTTATAAGTTATTTGATGAATTTTGTAGCATTCGATCACGTTTAGCGTTTTACATCTTCAACTTTAACGGCTGTCGGGCTCGTGCTAAGGATATTATGTTTATGATACAGATTAGATAACAGATAGTGCCATACGACATTGCTGCAAAATTGGGCCGACATGAAGATTATATTTTTCACATACACATACATATTGTTATTGTACAGCTTGTGAGTTTCTAGTGACCCGTTGGAGGGGAATGAATGAGCAATACATCACCTTCCACGGTTTAAGGCTTATTGTGGCGGTGGGACTCAGTAGCCCGGAGTGAATTCAGGCGAAGCCTAGAAAACAAGAGCAGGAAGGAAAGGCGCTCTTTGTACATCTCCTATAAGAAGAAAGGACAAAAATGTTACAAGAGGAGGCACTATTGCGAACGAAGCAAAGGATGTGAACCTCACCGCATTGCACTGTCCTAAAATTGGTGGGGCTGTGGTGCAGGGCAAATCTTCCATGGAGGAGGCATCGTACCTTCAGGGGTCTGGCTAACTATCGAGCGCTGAGTGAGTGAGCCCCGCACATCACTGGATACCACTCTGGGCAGGTGACGGGGATAAATGCGTCTCCCCGAATTTGATGACCAAGCGAAACAGAAATCTCTTCAAAACCTACAAACACACAAAAAGTGGCGAAACCTCTGTAACGACATATTTTTGTGTCGGTGGAAAACCTACCTCTTGGACAGTATGAAAAAGCTCTTCCCTTATTCGACTCGTACCTGTGAGGTCGCATACACCGTATTTACACTTCCGACCATAGTGCCGAATAGTGTGACCTTATTGCTGGTGTTTCGCGGGAGGGAGTCTTATCAACTGTACTATTTGCGGAGTTTTATAAAAGAAATACAAAAATAATATCCCCTCTTTTTCACTTATATGCAGGCGATTTGCAGCTAGGCACTCTACATGAATTGAAGTAGTCACGATGCTACAAATATCGTAAATTGTGAGTAACAATGAATAAAGGAATGGTCTCCTCGTCAAGACAAAAAAAAAAAAAAAAAAAAACACAGGCCATACTCATTGGTAGTAGGCAACTACGTCACCGGAATGATCTGAATTCTTTAATTGAAATTACGTACAACAACAACAATATCATACAGTTTAGTAATAGTGTTAAAAATTTTGGTATAATCATTGAGTCATATTTGTCTTTGTCCGTACACGTAAATGAATCACTTATTAATTAAGAGATTGCACTACTCCTTGCATGCATAAAAGAGGTTGGAAAATTTTCGACCCTTCGCTACTTACATTCTCTTAGCACAATCTCTTTTACTTCCTGTTCTGGATTATGCAGACGCCTGCTATTTAGATGTGACTGAAGTACTTTTAAATAAACTAGAACATATACCGAATCTATGCATTCGGTACACTTGCGGGTTGCGTACCGTATATATATGACCATATATCGATTTTGTAACATATTAAAATGGCTCTCGATCCGCCATCACCGGAACTTGCATATCTTAACTATTTTATTTAAGCTCCTTAACTCTTCCTCTCTTTCCGAACGCTCCTGTTATATACCTCTGAGAGACAGGCCCATTGAATCATGTGTTGTAAAAAAGTTCTAACTATTCCTAAAGAACTACTTCATTTTACAAAAAATCCTTTACAGTTCATGCAGCTCAATTGTGGAGTGAGCTTCACGCTGACTTACAGCAGAGCTCATCAGCTGGCGCTTTCTAGTCCGTGTTGAAGGAGCATTACTTTTCAATCGTAAATATAAGTCCATAATCCATAGAAGGTTTGGTGTATATATTATTTTGCTTAATATATTATGTAGGTATATTTTGTATTAGGTATTAAATGTAGGTTTATTATTTGTATATATTGTATATGTGTGCTATTATGTATTATAAATTGATTGTAGTTTTGTGTTAACATTGTTTTTATGTTATCGTAATTATTTTATATAATTTTCCATAAAAACCTTATTTATTTTGTCTGGTCTGCTGGTAGAGATCTCTAAAGGAGGTATTGTACTTTTGTATGTATTTATTTACTTTTCAAATAATCGTGTATCTTCATAAAGTATAGAATAAAAAATAATAAAACATTGTATAAATACATATTGCATTAAACCGCCATGAAATTATCGATCGACGCGAAGCTTTTCACGTGTACGTTAAATGACGTCAGAAGTGTTGACGTAATTAACGTCCATTTAAAGTCCGACGGAAATAATTATGGACGAATAATCTTCAATAGGAACAATTTAATTAAATTGTTCCGGTAGTAAATTTCGAGGATGCTCCTAGGCAGTACAAAATTGCCTTTCGCGTGGACTATTCGAATTGTTTTTAGATAGTTGTTTACTAGCTTCCTTATCAATAAACCGAGAGGGTTACGGGAACATATGGTAATATACATATTGTAAAACAAGGTTCCCTGCTGTCTGGTGTATGTGATCGATCGTCTTCTCAAAATCTACTAAACGGATATTTATGCATTTCCCATGAATGGATAGATAAGATTCCCGAGGAAGGTTTTAACATGTAATTCATTGAGGTAGCGATACGACCCGTGCGTGTTATTCACGAGGAAAGCTGGAGCTGATTGCTTGTTAATATAATAAGTCTATACATATGTTGCACGTACTCATTTTGTCTATTAAAATTATTTATGTAAAACATAATTATTTATTATGATACCGCGCGTACGGTAAGAGGTATCACTGACAAGCATATAATAATAATAATAAGTTCGGTGGACTTATCACACCACGTGAGTCTGGCCCTGTGCTAAATATATATACCTACGCGGGATTCGAACCCGCCACCTCTGGCGTAATACGCGGACTGAACGCCACGTCATCCGCTGAGTCGTTTATTGTACGAGACTTTGTAATATTTTGCACGATATTTTTTTTATTTTATAGGGGGACAATCGAGAAATCGGAGCGTTTCTATTGGGTTGTCTTGGGTTATTTAGGTTATGGTTATATCTCATGGGTTGCCCACCTTTTCAAACCCCCCCCCCCCAATGGGCCATATGGGAGATACCGTTTGACTGTCTGTACGTACTAACGTGCAGTGCTACAGACAGTAGACATGTTCTCGTGTAAAATCCTGGTCCTGGGTGTAGTCTATACTACGTGGGTCGCACAAGTTGCGTAGACGCCAAGTGGATAGCGTTGAATATGTGTCGGAATCTGGACCTTTTAGTACAAGAGTACCGGCTGGCTCAGTTGGTAACGTGGTTCGAATCCCGCCAACGTCATGCAAGTTCATATATGTATTACATGTATTTCTATAATAAAAATCATAAATATATATCATTTCAAAAATATATTAAAAACATTGTCCGTTGTCTAGTACCAGTAACACAAGTCCTTACGGTACTTAGCAAAGGACTGGGCTAACGTGGTGTGGTAAGTCCACTGATATTATTATTATATTACAAAAGAGAAGGTTTATGTAACTTTGCATCGTTACGTTACGTTTTTTTTCGCTCTTAACTAATTAACAGAAATCCTCCGCAACTAATACTGCAGCAAAATTTTTGGTTACTTCCACCTGAACCAACCTGAAACCTGAAACACGTATTCAAATATGATATATCGTCGTTTATTTTTTTGTGAAAATAAATGCATCCCAATGTAGCCTTGTCAACATAGCAGCGCCAAAGGAAGTACAATAAAAGTTGATTGCCGTGACACATACGTGAGCAGTTATAGCCGTTTATTTGGTCGCACACCAAGTGACAGGTAATACCGTGCTGCAAAGTGGTGGAATTTTGCTGGCAGGTACCACTCGCACCCTCGATACCGTCGTAAAGTGACATCTACGGTGTCGCGTTTCGTACGGTTTGTGAGTGGTCCACGCCGGTGGCCCATTGGGTGGGGATGTGAAAAGGAGGGCAACATAATTATGTTGACGTTCATGGGCATCGGTAGCCGTAGAAGGGCTGCGATTGTTCGTATGTCCCTCTATAACACAAAAAACCACATGGAAACACCATCCTATACCAGCCACTACAATATTAATTTAAAAAAACGTACCTCATGGCATAGCCGTCAAAGTTTCTACCAATTACCCTTCCAGTTCCATTATTTTCAAGCAGAAACTATATTTTAATTGAAAATAATAAATTTAAAAATTTCTTTTCAATTTTATGCATTCATCGTGAGCTAAGCAAGTTTCGTTCAATTGTGGTTTAAAACTTGCATAACTCGTAAAGTTAGCTGTTTGATCGGTAGTTGGCAACTCCTACTGCGTGTCAATTAGGGTTGTTACTTCATTAGTTTTACTGCCTTATTAAATTATTATTGTGCGTGGTTGTATGCCGCGGACTTCCCTATGTTGCATGAGGGGAATGAATGGGGGGGGGGGTTGGCAAACGAGAAGTCACAGCCATTTTACGACTATCGATGCCCATGAACATTCACGTAATTACTATGCCGATGTGTTGCCCTCCTCCCCCCACCCAATCGGCCACCGGCTATTCACAAACCGTACGAAACGCGACATTGAATATGTCCCTTTACGGCGGTATTACGTGAGGATGCAGTGTCATGTACTATGCATGGCCTTACCTCCTCCTATGCAGCATGGCCCTGCCTATTTCTTATGTTCGTTTATACCAAACTGCCGTTTTAGTTAAGTTAAACTCTTGTGTCATATAATGTCATCCTATCAATTTACTTCATAGCTCACAAGCTGACAGACAACTGAAAAAAAAAACACGTTTCAGTAATTTAAAGGTTGGTAGATATAATAACAAGAGCTAGTTATCGAAACCGGTTATGTTCGTTAACGACTGAAGGTAGAAGTTGAATATAAAAATGAGTAAAGTAAAACTTCTACATTTATACGAAACGTAACTGGCCATGAGAGAAAGAGATATAGAAAGTGCGTGATCAAACCTCTCTCTTGATCCTACATTACAGGGAGAATTATATACGAAACATGATTCTCCGTCTTTCTATCCTCTCAAAATTATATATCCCTCTCAAATTCTGTGTGCTTTTCGTGACGCTCCCGTAGCTCATTCGCCAGCCCCAAGTCAAGCGTGCGCAAAGAAGGTTTGCTTCAAAATCACTTAGCCCAACGAGGGCGTAAAGATAAAGGATACTATTATTTACTTAGATTATGTATGTAGCCTAGTTGTCGAGTAACTTAACGTAACATTTAGAAACAAACCTTTTTTTTTATTTACACGGAAACGCATTTATTTGTGAGGTGTCATATTGGTGAGGTGCCCCGGAACAACAAATCATAAGGGCATTTCGGCGGCTAGTCTGCCCCCTAAGGGACCCACTCCACCTCCACAAATGGGGTTGCCCCACAATACAGGTCAACCCCACCGACTTTGGCACAGTGTAATGGAGTGAGGTTCCCATCCTCGCCCCATTGCCAAGACAAGGCTTGAACCATAGTGGGGATTTAAAAGCAAACCTGAGCCAAAGACTTGAATATCGTGTTAGCGACAGGATTACGTTAATAGGAAATTCGGAAATAAATAAAAATATCTACACTAGTAATGTAGAGCTAAAGAGTATGTTTGTTTATTTGAATGCACTAATTTCAGGAACTACATGCCCAAATTGAAAAAAAAAATTGAATAATCCCTTCATCGAGGAAGACAATATGCTATATACTATGACGCTACGAAAAATAGGACCGGAGTTACGCGGGTGAAACTCGGGGTTAAAATCGGGGTTCAGTTACACAAGCTTTTATTTTTTTTATATTATAGGGTTACAAAACTAATAAAAATACTTTCAACGACTACTAATATGTCGATGCATTGCCCTCCTTTTAACCTCCCCCAGTGTACCACCGGCTTCTCACAAACCACACGAAACGAGACACCGAAGATGTCACTTTACGTCGGTATCATGTGAGCGAGAGGTACCTCCCCGGTCAATTCTGCTGCAGTGCAGCATGGCACGACATTAAGATGTGTAAATTCGGAACGTCATTCGTTTGTCCCCCTATAACATATATATACATATATATTATATTATGATTTCGTGTTTAGCGACACCCCTGGACCGACCGACGAAGTTGGTGTCTTTAGGAAGCTAACAACTTCATAACTTCATCTTGATGACGTCATTAATAATTATCAGCATTAAACTCATTTATACACTGGTGCTACTGCTTTGTAACACAATACGATTGCAGTTTCTCTCATTAGGTTTTGCTATTATTATGAATATAAACTGCCATGAGTATCCTTTAGGTACTACCCTGCATATATCCGAAGGCAAGTATTATATAAAATGAAATAAAATAATCTTTACCTGCGAGAATCATGAGTATGTCAAGGCTATTAAAACTATATCCAGTGTCATCACAAATCGCTACTAATAATAAACACGCAATAGGTATTTCTCCGAAATTGTTCACTAATGATTTGGAGGACGTCTTTAAGACTTGAATGTGAAGTGAAAAATAAACTGGGCGGAATACGGCATAAATATTAACAGCGAGTCCCTCTCACATCTTCGTTTCGCCGACGATATCGTTGTGTTGGTATCGATATCGTTAGAGAGCTTGCAGGAAATGTTGCACAGCCCAAATTAATCCTCCCGATTGGCCTCAGAATGAACTGGGACAAGACAAAGGTCATATTCAACGAACACGTTCTCCCTGGGCCGGTCAACGAATAATACCTCGGGCAACTATTGCAACTAGGTAGATATAACTTCGAGAAGGAAGCCGATAGAAGGATTCAGTTGGGTCGAGCAACATTCCGGAAGCTTCGTCACATTCTTGCGGTGGGGTATAGTAGCCTGGGGTGAACCCAGGCGAAGCTAATTTACACCCCTCTTATAAGAAAAGGGGGTTAAAGATCAGGAGGAGTAATCGCTCTCGGAACCCCTCTTATAAGAAGAGGGGACCAAAGAGCAACAGGAGGAGGAGGGGATGGGAAGCACATTCCATTGCACTATCCTATAGTCGGTAGGGTTATCCTGTCGTGCGGGGCAACCCCATCTGTGGAGGTGGAGTTGGCCCCTTAGGGGGCTGACTATCCGTCGAGGTGCCCTGATGATTTGTTGCTCCGGAGCACCTCACCATGGGCGGCACTAATAGCACTCGCGGCGGGTTTTGTGGCTATTCGGCACTATGATGTGCCGCGAGCTCCACCACTGGACCCCACCCGCGGCCGGCGAAGGTACATAATTGAGTTTCATCGTGCCAACAAAAAAAAGTAAAGGTCGCTCAACGTCAACGGTGCTATTTTTTCTTTGTCCGATAGAATTCGTAATGAAGTCATAAGGCAGTGAGCTAAAGTCTCCGATGTCACGCGAAGAGCAAGCTCGCTGAAGTAGCAATGGGCTGGTAACACACTCAGAATATCAGATGGCGGATGGGCCACTCAGGTTCTGAACTGGAGGCCGCGTTTAGGAAAACGAGGTGTTGAGAGACCGTTCACCGGGTGGGAAGGCGATCTCCGTGCAGTAACTGGTCCGGGATGGATGCGAGTAGCAGGAGATCGGTCGTCTCGGCGTTCATTGAAAGAAGCCTGTGTCCAGCAGTGGACAGATAAGGGCTAAATAAGATAATGAGTAAGTATACAAATATTTGTAATTATAAATGAATTAAATTATTAGGAAATGATGTGAAGTGAAAAATTATTACTTATCTCTTAAAACAGTAAATGTTAATTAAATCACAATGTCAAAGCAATCACATAGTCTATGTGATGGAAATTAAATAAAATGTAAATTTAAATTGCCATTTAAAGGCCATTAAAACACTATAGTAACACTTTTTGATAAGGAAATCTTTAAACTTATTCTTAAATTTCAGTGTGTGCCATGTTCAGCACACTTTTAGACAGTAAAGTAGTTTTAGTTATCAATAAATACTTTAGAATCATCTCGTCTTGCGTAAGACAAAGTGATAGTTTCGGAAACAATCTGGGATTAGAACGTACAAATAACGAACATTATATTGCTACAACTTTAGCTTGTCGGCATTTCGAACGTAGCCCTTAAACCACATTTTTACATCTTCTCCGTCGAGTTTCCCCAAAATATTACGCCATGGTGAGGCGCAATCATAACGTGTTAAGCGACAGTTAGTGCATCTTTATTCAAAATGGAGAACAACATAGAGCAAATGCGAAACTACTAATACATTTTTACAGACCTTTCCAATTGAGCTTGGAATCAACAAACAATCCTAAAGATCTTATCGCTTTCACATTTGCAATATATTGACTATATCCCTCACAATAGTCCACCGGCTACTCACGAAATGTGACAATGTGACACTGAAGATTACGGACAAGACGGAATAAGACAGCTTACGGCGGTATTATATGAGCGAGAGGTATCTCTGTGGTACCCGCCTGATTCCAACAATACGGAAAAGAACTAGCCAGAAAATTAATAATATACATTTAAAAG
>JAFELO010001182.1:491103-519024 GCA_017140195.1 Eumaeus atala | reverse complement strand
GAAATGTTTTTTGTTCACAATTTTTTACAGGCGGGGATGGCCTCACTCACAATTACGAAGTATACAGATATATATCAATACTAGTGAATTATAAAGTCACCTGGTCTCACCGGATTTATAACGCCGTCTTGAAGGAAAGTACTCTAAATACTGGTAAAATAAAGGTAGGAATAGAAATAGGAAGAGCAGTGCACATTCGTGCTTTGCGATACATCGAGCGTTGGGTAGTCGATCTAGATATATCACGTTATTGAACTTTTTATGCATTAATCAACTAAGTTGTTACCGACCATGTGATATACATTTGCGTCAGACAAATAGAGAATGCAAGTTTTGAATAGTTCACACTCACGCAGACGAGTTTAGGGTACTGTGGTTACACTTCCTTTGTAGCAGAGGTTACATTTTCTTTGTAGCAGAGGGAGTATTAGCGGCAAGTGATTATTACGTATCTGTCTAGACTAGAGGTTGGCTCATGGTCTAGTGGTATGCATGTTCAGTCACAGACGTCAGGTCCCGTTTTCGGGTCCCGGATCGGGAAAAAAGGATTTTTCTATTCCGGAGTCATGATGTTGGCGGTGTTACAACTCTTCTAGGAGATCGTGTTAGTAAGTCGATCCTACCCCTGGATCTAGATCTGGATTGCAGTCCCATTGAAATAGCGAACGATATGAAGGGACAAGGGAGTGCACATGTGCCTGCGAAAACAGTTATGTATTATGTCCTGAGCAGATAGCAAGTCTCAGATATGGTCGTTGTAACCGAAGATATTTAGCGTCCGTGATCTCATATTAGGAACGGTGGAGAGGAATCGCGTTCCCCTTCACTAAAATATTCGTAGTTTCTATAGTGTCATGGTGCATATCATCCCATCAGCGGGAAAGAAGGCGTTATGTTCCCTTAACAACTAAAAACCTTGGTTTCTCCAAAATAATACAAAAACGTCACTGGCTACAGAGGTCTAGTAAAATTTTCCTTTTTTTAGCAACACGTAAAGTAGGCGCAGCAAAGGAAATACCAGAACGTTGAATTTTCAAAAAAAGCTAAGCGCTTAATATCATGAAATGGGTACATCTAAACATTTCCTCAGACATAAAACGTTCACGTGAATCGCCCTGGGGAATTTAAGTCCCGATATATCATAATACAGATGTACGGAACCCACGCGACACTTTTATGCTGTCCATCGATTGCCTTCCATGCGACTGACCATAAATTCATATTTACGATCTCTAATGCACTGTTGCAGTCGCCAATAACATAAACCGATACTATCGCACCAACAAAATATCACTCATGAGCTTTCTTGTTTGCCCTGTCCTGGATTTATATTTATCATCATCAAAATAAGTGGTGATGATTGTCATTATTACTGTGTTCTTAGTTTTCCAGTTTTATTATAGTAACGTAATATCTACAAATGTTACGATACAAAGTTACCCAAAAGACCTATGTCTGCAAGTGATCGATTCTCGCAAAATCTACGAAACGAGCGATTTTAGAGAAAGATTTTAGTGACCTGGCTTCTATTATTCGCAGACGAAACCGAGGCGGTTCGCTAGTATGCATGTGTGTCGACACTTAAGAAGGTAATGTGATATATTTGAAGATACTGATAAAAACATCTTGGATTGCTAATGGGCATAACACAGTATAAAAATTAATTCAATAACTTCAATATAATGAGTGGTTTTCCAGTCCATCTCAGGTTGTTTGAACCGAACTATTGTTGGAACCGATGGAATAGCAGAATATCACTCTAAACAAAAGATTGAATTTAATGTTTCTCTAACAAATAGTGTCTTTTATAAATAAAGATTATATGACAAATGAAGGAATAAAGCCATACAATGAATAAATATTAAATGAAGTAACATAAAGTCTGCTTTAATAACGGTCAGCGTTATGCTTGTGAGTCGGGGACCTATACCCAGTATTGTTCGCGATATCAAGACAAATATAATGGACATTACCCATGTGACAATCCGTCCAGCGGTTTTAGTTAAAACAAGGAATATAAAATCAACGTAGAAGCGTATGTATGTATGTATGTTGGAAAAACGATATTCAACTTCTGACGTAGTGGACTTGAAAAGAGAATTGAAAACCGTAAAACAATATGAGTATACTATTACATGGCGTATTATTATATAGTAATATCATCCATTGTGGGTAAGCGAAGAGAAACATTACGATTTGATTCAAACCAAATATAGCGCAGTACGCCGGAAGACGCTCACCCAATTTAGCGGCAAAATGAATTGTCGCTGGAGCGAACAGAAAACTATTTCGTCTTTAAACTCAAATCATTATTTATACTAAATATAACGCTGTACTTTTTGGATTTAATCTTTTACAAAATTTTAATCCTTTTATGGTTTGTTGACTTTACGCGAAATTGTGAAGTTTAAAATGTGAAAGTTGTGTCACCTGTGAAAGAGCACACAACAGAAATTTTACGAGTCACATTGTATTATTTGCTTAATGTTTTAATGAGTGTATTGTTGGTGTTCTACCGAAATAAATAAATAAAACATAACTCTTGGGTGGTGCAGGTTGCGTGATTGATCAGTATGAGTTTTTTGACAACGATAAAATATATTTGAAATTTTAATAAGTTAGCAATGAGTCCTGCCTTCAACCATGCGAAACGGGGGCTTGTTAACTAACAAATTATAAACCAGAACCTTCCTCGGATATACCATTGGTGAAAACTGCTTGAAAATCAGTTCAGTGCATTTGGGGAATATCGATGACATTTTAAAAGACAGCTCCCGCCGACTATATTTTATATGTATATCGTAGTCAGAGTGTCTATATCGCCGTATTACATTACGGCTAACCATTTTCAAAAACAGCACGTTTTTAAGTTGCGACGGTACGGCGGAATTCCGACAAAAACTGTTCAGCGTTATGCATCATTCAATGAAAGTAGATATTGTAATAAAGTGGGTCATCCGACTATTTGATTTGTTTGGGTACTCGCAGCTATTTTTTGCTTGTGAACAACAATGTCGTCGAATACTGAGAAATAAATAAAACTGTACCCTATGGTCCAGTCGAAGTCTTCGTAGTTAGGTTTTTTATTTGCTCTCAAAATATTTGCTCTAATCTCATATTTGTATCGATCACTATCATTGCCTCTACCCAAGATATTCAAAGCGGGTAAACGCCCGCCGTCATATTGAAAAACTCCTTGCAATAATAATAATGTTAATAATTTGCCCGGCTAACAGTTTGCCCGTCGTAATACAAAAAGGCCTTGTCTTAGAAAATGGCTAGCCATAAAGTAATACGTGGATTTAGGCAATCCGACTACGACATGATGATTATGCAAAAGAAATATAAAAATATTTAATTCTGTTTACTAGACTGCGGTTTCAGTACAAACGCGCTCATAAAATATTAACAATAATATTATATTGTAGGTGAAAGTGCCGTGCTGCTATGGGCTGTTACTAAGATATACATCTATGTTAATCTAGATATATCTACAAGCAAACAATCACTTAGACATCACGGAGTGTCAGAAACTAAGAGCACCAGGCACTAGGAACTTCAGTCGCCAGGTTCCTTTCAGAATGTAGAGGCTCCCTAAGCCGGGACTTTGTGAAAATCGAATAAGGTTGTGTTATTGTTCCGAATTATGCGCGACAGAAACCGCAGGGCACAGCTAATCACAATATATAACGTTTCAATACAACTGTGTGAACCACTAAAGGCACTTAGCGCAAGATACATTTAGTAGTTTTTGCCTAAAATAGTAACAAATATACATACGAACTAAACATTATATAATATTAGTAGATTATATCAAAATACATCTCTCATATATAAAAATTTCATGTTTGTCCGCGATGGACAGGGGAACTACTGAGCCAATTTTGATAAAAAATAAGTGTGTAATTTGGCCCAAATTAAAAATAAACTTTCCTTTTCGTAAATGTTATAGTTCTAAGCGAAATTGTTTTCTTCTCCACGGTCAAACCATGTAATGGCTTTTTGAATATTTCGTGTGTTTAAATAATGTTGGTATTGTAATAATTTAACTAAATAAAAAATTAAAATAATGACAGTAGTTTCGTATTGCACCAAATAGAATCCAGTCCGGCACCACTTCGCTTGTTTCGCAGTTGTGAAGTGCTCTGCAACTGTAACAATAACTTCATAGGCCCGATCCTTTGCGCTTCCATCTGGAGTTTCGATTGCAGACGAGCTCTCGTTATCATTTACAAACGTGTAGTTTATGCTTAAATTGACTACTATATTTCAAAAGGTGCTTACAACAACTTCTAGACGTTCTTGCAGACGTGAAATGGGACAGCGTGGATCTCGTTTCACATCGGTAAGTAATTGATAGGTTTCCTAAATATCCTTGGTAACTATGACTAGCTAGATGCCGACCTACTCCGCAGACGACCGCCTAGTAGTAGCATCTACCATTTGCCATTTTCATAGCTAGATTTTCAAGTTGGGTAACCGACCCCGTTTAAAACTTTAGAGCAGTCATTGTCGCTCCAGGTGTCAGAGTGACCACTTTCGTGATGAAGACATTAGACCGGTCAGTCGCCGGGGTGTCCTATCGCTGATAGATCCAGGTCACTTCACCATGTCTGCCGAAGGCACCCGCAGATATCCTAAATCCACAGTGGAGAGTCTGATACGCCCTTCCGGCCTTCAGCCAGGGCCACCGCAGTGCGTTCCACACTACCATATCTGAGCACATGGCACTACCTCCTACAAAAATTTTGTTTATGCCCCAAAGGCGGGTCGCGTAAATAAAAAAAAAAACCTTTTCACTATATCCGGCTCTACGGATCTTTATATGCGACTTAATTTCCAAGACACCTCTTTACTTCCTACAGATATGGATACATCCAATGTAATTTAACGCATGAAGATGAAAAAGATCACAAATCTACAACAACAACTCACCTTCACAGCAGAGAACTAATGGGGTAGGCAGAGAAAATGGTGCACCACATATCACTATCCTTGCCTGCCTTGTCTCCTGCACATCTAATATATACTATAAAATTATTTAAAACAGCTATATAAAATTAAACACAATATAAATCACCCGTCAAAAACAATCATGGAAAGAGCTAAAGTAAGTTTACTCCGCAACTTTTAGGAGTTCATAATTTTAGCGTTAGATCCGTTGGAAATAATTTCATAGCTTGGAGGGGAGGCAAAAGTGTTCTTAGGCTTTGTTCTCCATCCGGTTTTATTTTAGACATAATAGACTAAAACCTTCAACTCTCTAGTTTAAACTTCGCGAAACTTAAGCTTTTCCGGCGTGGAATGAAATTTTGTGGTTTATTCGTAAACCTTATGATTTTCAACTTTATTTTGTTAATCTTATAGTTTAGATAGTGCCGCCTTTAAAAAGTTTTTATTTGTGGATTTCGCCAGCCTTCTTATTTACTTTGGTGAAATAAAATGATAATGCACACTTCCCAAAGAGATTTTGTTATTTGAATAGATAGAAAGTCTAAATTTATAAACACAGTCTTAGACCAATGGTGCCTAGGAGCTACGAATAATTAGGGTTGTCGGGTTGTGACGGCTAGTCATAAGGAACGACTCCACCTCCACAGATTGGTTGTCCCGCACCACAGGACATTCCCGCCAACTTCTGGACAGTGCAATGCGGTGAGGTTCGCATCCCAATGGGGAAGGAGGTGGGCGAAGGAGGGCAACGTATTGGCATAGTAATTATGCGGATGTTCATGGGCGTTGGCAGTCGTAAAGCGGCGCCAATTGCTCGTTTGCCGTGCTTGGGGTAAACACAGACAATGCTATATCCTTTGCGCTGCATGCGGTTTTGATTGGCGGGAAGGCCACCAGCTCTTTCGGGTAGGACTCATGTGTCTCTTCCTCCTTGTTGGGTGTGACGTACCGGGCACTTAGGTTCATGTACCACGGAACCTATGACGCTATCCTGACATATGCTGCAGCGCTTTAGTGTCTACGCTCTCACTTGTATGTCGTATTTAGAGCATTATTATGCACCCAAAGACCATCTTTGATTTTATTGACGAACTTGTAGGCACAAGTTATGCAGAAGTACGGCGCTACCAGTATTTGCCGGCTTTCTGCCTGCCGATCTGGAGGTTCTTCAAGCGGGACGCGTGCAGGAGGAGTGCGTGGGACTCAAGGGCAAGGAGCGTAAGAAAAAGAAAATCGCTATCGTGGACGACGTCATCTCTACTTGGCAGTACGTTGGGCCGCGTGTGCCGACGGGAGGGAGCTGTACTGCTTATTTCCAGATGTTACAACGCATCTGACAGATCAATGGGTGGAACCTGAGTACGTTATTTCGCAGATACTAACAGGGCACGGGTGACCTACCATCATGTCCTTGCGGTCAATAAGCTGATATCAGAGACCATGTACTGTGGGAATGTGACTTGTATGAAAACAGGCGAAATATCATGTTGGACGGTATCCCACGGACGACAGTGGGTCCAGTTTATCACCAGGATGAGGTCGCAACAGAACAGAGTTTTAGGCAATTGAGCACATTTGCGTTTACATGGCAAGCATGGAGGAAGGATAAGTAACGACGTCTCTGCATCGAGATAATCAGGACTGACGGCCAACGACTACTTCTGTCTTTGTGGTGTCAGCCCCAGGAAAGGGAGAGTGAAGTAACGAGAGGGCACTTAAATAATGTGTAGGGAGTCAAGAAGTATACGTTGGGGAACAGTGCCGGTGAGTAGCCCCCCGTGCATCTCCCATGACTCGCTCCGTATACCTAGAGGTCGATAAGAGCATGGGAGGGGTGAGTAAGTGGTCGTTTGCCTCCTATTCCATAAAGACATCGTGTGACCTCTATGCGCAAAAGCGCCTCTTGCTCCTGCTCTTTATACCCCTTTCCCTTTGTCATGCTTTACGTCTGGAATTTTTAGTAAACTTACTTTCCTAGTACGGCGTTTCTTTTTATGTTACATTGCGTCCGGGGGCAAACGAGAACTTTAACCTTCTGGCATAATCCTTTAGTAAATACTGAAATAACTTTAGTAAATACTTAAATTATGTAATTAAAACTTTAAGTAAATGCGTTTTAGTGACTTTTGGTTACAAGTACCTATAGTGAAGCCTGAACGTATTGGATTATGCGTCTTATGCGGCTTATGAGTTGCCAGTGGCCTATTTCAGAGGAGGAGGAAAGGACAACAACGCATGTATGCAAATGTGCTAGCCACGCAACTATCATACGGATGTATATGGGCGTCGGTAATCATCAAAACACTCCGTCTGCTCGTTTGTTACCTTATAATATAAAAAAGTGTGTGTGTGTGTATATATGCGTTGGAAGTTACACTTCTTTGGCGTAATAAGACAAAACTAAAATATTGACTATAGCCAACTTCAGAAAGTTTTATCGTGACAGTGTGCGCGCGCATCGTAAAAGTTTACTCTCAAATTTTTCCCTAACGCGCCAAAAGAAGTATAGTTTCAAAAAAACTAAAATTTTAATTATTTCATAATGCACGACATTCTTCATCTAGTAGACGGCACTTAAACGGGAAGTCAGATTAAATTCGAAATTCGTACAAGTGAAACTTTAGTATCTGGAAAAATCTTTGGCGCTTTTTGAAATCTGGGTCGTCTGGTCGTGTGTTGTCTTTTTATATGTGCTTTAATTTTCACGCCTTTTAGACGCTAATAGCGTTGAGAAAACTACAGTTAGAACAATCTTAGTATATGTGTCGCAGTCGGATTATCTAAATCAACATATTTCATTACGGCTAGCCGGATTGAATACGGTGGAGTGAAATTATGCCAGAAAGATTTCAGTGGTATACGTAATTCAATAAGCCTTATTGCAATAAAGTGAATCATTATCCGCCTCTTTGAGACGTTTTATTTCATAATTTTACCCGCGTCGTTGCTTGACATACCACCAACTGTCGCGTCGATTGTAGGATACAGATCACTACCTAAAATAAAGAGATCCATGTGGCTATACGCCAGCCACCATATCGAAGGACGTCTCGCTAATTGTTAGTCTGCCACAAAATGAAACGACCCTGTTTTTGAAAATGGCTAACTGTAATGTTATACGGCGATTTGTACGTCACGACTACAACATATGCATCAGTTTTCTGGGGTCCTTACCTGAAAAAGAAAAAAGGAATTGCCTATACGAACATATAATCTAACTGTCCATCTTTCTGAATCTTTTAATTGCGTCGATAGGATTACGATTTTTCCACTAATTACTCTCTCCCTGTTACCCTCAGTTATAAACCTTAGAATTTGACGTACGTTTTAGCATGATCCTTCCATGCGCTCGTTATAGGGGGACCATTTCGATTGTCTTTTTTTTTTTTTTTTTTTGTGCACGTAATACATCTTGTTAAAGTGCCTCATGGTCTAGCATTAAAAATCTTCAACAACAGTCATGAGGCCCTGTGTTCGAGTGCCGGATTATTAGGATGTTACAATTTCTAGTAATAGTCAGAAGCTAGGAAGTTGGCGGTGTTACAACTCCATACCTCAAAGAGCACGTTAAACCGTCGATGTCTAATCAACATTATTATAATATTGTGTTAAACTAACTTATATTATTTTTAATAAAATATATATATTTGTCTCTAATCAATAGTGCGATGGTATAAAACCAGACCTGAAATAGACCGTCTCTGTGTGAACTAAGAAGCTTTTCGTTGGTATTATATAAATGAAAGCCTTGAGTGAATATAATAAGCGGTTGGTTCGAATTTAAGACTCCTTGACTTACAA
Organism: Eumaeus atala; assembly: GCA_017140195.1. Lineage (NCBI taxonomy): Eukaryota > Metazoa > Arthropoda > Insecta > Lepidoptera > Lycaenidae > Eumaeus > Eumaeus atala. The sequence continues at coordinate 510,270 of JAFELO010001182.1, read as the reverse complement.
TCTAGACAGGTACTAGAACATACATGCATACAAGTACTCTTCTAGTTAGAACGTTATTATGGTTATATGTCGACTGGCACTCGATAGCAAGGTTTGGCTCCGACTGGAGAATGATCCTGCTTGTAGCTTGGGTGATAGCGTCTTCTTCGTGTTGACGACTCATTTGGCCTATCCAGAGGGGAGGAGAAAAGGAGGGCAACGCATCGGCATGGTAATTGCACGGATCTTCCAATGGCTCCTTTGCCCGCCTATAATAAAAATCATTTATACGTGGCCCCCGCGTAAAGTCTCCTCTCTTCATAAATGTATAATTTACATAGAAATTACGTAATACCATCATCATACAAACGAAAAAGTATCGAGCTAATAATATTACGTCTATCATCACGTCACGCCGGTTATTAATACTGCTGTTACATTAAATCATATTAGCAGAGCGGTAATTAGCGGGCCGCAAAATATACAGTAATTATGAGCGAGGCATATACTGTTCCCGAATTATATACTGCTCTTAAAAAGGATTTAGCAGTGAAGTATGAAACATGTGCGTGTTCCGAACAATAAATTACGAGTGCCGTGTTCATATTATTACGGTTGAAGTCTTAGTGTGCGAAGTGATTTTTATAATCAGTTTAATGTCCATGGTTCAAGCCTTGTCGTGGCGGTTGGGCTCAGTAGCCTGGGGTGAACCCTTGGGCGAAGCCAGTTGGACCAAGGTGCTGCTCCATATTCTCCTCTTACTTTGTACACGGGGCGAGGGTGCATCGAGGATTGGTAACTCACCCCATTGCACTGTCCCAAATTTGGCACGTGGTATGGGACAATCCCTCTGTGAAGGAGGTGTCGGTCCCTCAGAGGACTGAATAGCCGCCACGGTGCCTTAATGATTTGTTTTTCCGGGGCATTGCTGGACCCCGTGTAAATGCTTTTCCCCGCGTCACCAACAAATTAAAAAGAAAAAAAAGGTCTGGTCTTTTACTGACTATATGTCTTTTTAGATCGTGTAAATACTCTCTCAAAATCGCCAGGTGGCTACTCGACAATCGAGTTTAAGAAGTTCGACATGCCACGAATCTAAAATTCAAATTGTCCCCTACAAGTTTTACATAACAATAAAGTATCCCGCTTTTGAAGTTGGCTAATTATAGGCCGAGTTATGTCGCGCTGCCACAATTATGTACGAACGTCATGCGAATAAGTTACCAAATAAAAACATAAATTATGGCAATTACCCGCGTGTACGGAACTGCTATTATATTCTGTTAATTGGGTTACGAGTTTCCTACCGAAGGTGTACAAAGTTATGTAAAAACTCAACTTCTTTATCGCTATAATTAGTTTACTTCATCAAGATTAAGTCACGAGGATGTCAAAGCAAGGTCCTAAACCTGTATCTAGACTTTGTTATATACTTATATGTGTTGATGCCTAACATCTGGATGACATATGGAGTGCTGTGTGACCATCTTGAGAGATGGACTCTAGGTGAAGATTATTGCGTGTACGATGGCAAGCTGCTGCACACACATCGCTGCGGTGCACACCCAAGGTGTCCTCGTCTTATGGTCTTCGGGGCCGTACTGGATATCGTATGAGTCCAACACATTTACTCGGTACCCCTCTTTTAAGAAGAGGGGACCAAAGAGTCACATGAAGAAGCGATTTTGCGCACGGGTCAAGGGGCGGAGATGGTAGCCACATGCTATTGCCCAAAATTTTCTTGTTGTTTGTCCCAAAGTTGGTGGGGTTGTCCTGTAGTGCGGGACAACCCCATCTATGGAGATGGAGTTGGTCCCTTAGGGGGCTGACTAGCCGTTGATGTGCCCTGATGATTTGTTATTCCGGGGCACCTCACCAAGGGCGGCACTGATGGTACTCGCGGTGGTCTTTGTGGGTATTCATATATATCATGTGCCGCGAGTCCCACACAGCACTGGACCCCACCCAGGGCCGTTTCCCCGCGTAAATAAAAAAATAATAAAGGCATCAGCTATCATAGCTTTCATAACAGTGCAAACATGTAAATATCTTGACAGATACGCAACAGACTTTTTGACAATGGATGAACTCCAATTGTTTTACTCTGTTTCTACCAATTCTCTGTTAATGTGGTGTTAACATGCTTAGTTCTGTTTTGTAGCATGGTAAGATGCAACAGATGTATTGTTAACAATCAAAATTTACTTTATCGGTGAGGAAAATTTGAATTATTCCTTACTCTTCCTATTTTCTTCTGATTAAATTAGTTGCGGGGTCCCAAGATCGTTGAAGTTTTTCTCTCAGGCTTCCTGCTATCATATCAAAAGGTCATTATGGTGGGGTGGTGGGGGTGTCGTTGTTAATCCTGACTATAAAAAAGTAGCAGAAACCAGAACGAGTGGTGCGTTTCAGTTTCAGTTTCGTATGGTATCCATCCACTAACTACTAACACTGAAATCCTTAAAACGTAATCTTCAGAGCGTCATTACACTTATCTCTGAATAAACTTACGAGCAAAGACGATTTTTGTATTTGTGGTTATTTCCTTCCTCCTTCCTTAGTTGCTTAAAATAGTTTCTGTTATCAGTTTATGTGGACTCTTTTATTTTGGCTTATTATAGATGATGAATTGTATAGTATTGAGTTATTTGTTTTGGCCGAATCGTTGGAGAGCTTTCTGGAAATGTTGCACAGCCTAAATGAATCATGCCGACGTATTTATTGACCTTAGGATGAACTTGGACAAGACAAAGGTCATGTTCAACGAACACGTTCCCCCTAGGCCGGTCAACGTCGATGGTGCTATTCTCGAAGTCGTTGCGATAAAGCTTAATCTTAAGATGACATAAGTCTTAGCACACATTGTAGATTTTCGCATGAGTTTAAAGAGAAAAATATTAAAAGACTAAATATGAGAATAGCTCGGAAGTTTCTAGGCTAATTAGTGTTATGAATATTGAGAGTTTCCTTGGCGTATTATAACTACGAAGTCGAAAGTTAAAGAATAAAAGTTAACGATCACAAAGTGTCCGTGGCGACAATATATCACGTTGGCGACAAAAGAATATGGTCGACGAGGATAAGGTGTTGACGCCCGAAACGAAAACAAAATGGAAGTGTTTTGTAAGAAAAAACACTCAGAAGGGTCACGTTCTAACGTAGTCGAGCAAAGCAGTTGTATAGTGTTTTGTAGGACAATAACTTCAATACAATCTGCTAATTGAAAACCATTAACCAACGCGTACATTGTCACGTGGAACGTAGATACGGTCACTTTGTTGGCGCCGAATTAACGACAAGTATCATTTGATTAATTCACGTGTGACACGAACGTCTACGTGACTTGTGAAAATATAACACGTGTACTTGAGTTTTTAGGGATCGAAGAAAAAAATTACAGTTTTTTCCAGACGGACAGAATTTACTCGTTAACACATTGACCGCATGGGTGTCATTAACATTAACGTCATGGGGAGGTCGCTGCTGACCGGCAGTCCCGGATGATTATGAATAGAAAGTTGTTGAAAAGACATAACTAATGTAAAGCGTTACGCCTAGCTTTGCGTTACTCATAACACGGCTTTATACCTCGAACTATTTGTCAGCCTGTTTGTTCTTATATGTGTCTGTATGTCTATCTGCCATAAAATCTCCAGATGACTTTTGTTGGCTAATTATCATAAAATTTGAAGTAAGAAGTGAGGAAATACAATATTGATAAAACATAAATCCGAAAAGCTGTTCCGAGATTCATCGTTATATCACAGAAAAGAACCTATGTTTGTAGTTTACTTCATACAAAGTCAGTACCTTTAAGCACGCAAATATAAGTTTGTTAAATTCTATATTGAGTTACATTATTATACGCCTCAAAGCTCAGACAGGCCGGCTTTTACATTTGTATGGATGTACATTGTACGTAAATATATAAAATGTACAACTGGTTAATGTTTAGCACTTTTTTTTTTACATAAGATTATTTCTTAAGTAACTTAATTTGGTATCAGATGGAAGTACATTAACTCCCCAGCTACAGCCCAAAACAATTTTATCCAAAGACAGTCAATAGCTATCAATTACTGCAATCTTTGCCTCAAGTTTCAAACTCCAGAGCCAAGATAAATAGAGCAAACTAGACGCCCGGTGTTAGTAAACTACGGACAGAATCGTGCCGACGTGTATCTTTGGACAGATACAAAAAATGAATTATCGGATCAACTATTCATTAAAGGTGTTAGATATTTTGTAATAGAGTACCTATTACAAAATATGAGGAGGTATGCCATGCTGCATATGAGGAGGTAGTGCCATGCATGCACCATGCATACCTCCTCCTATATGTATATCCTCCTTTGCAACGGAATCGGGCCAGCACGACTGGGGAGGTACCTTTCGCTCACTCGATACCGCCGTAAAATCGTCTACGGTGTCGTGTTTCGTGCGGTTCGTGAGTAGACAGTGGCCCATTGGCGGGGAGGTGAAGGGGAGAGCAACGCGTCGGCATAATTATGCGCATGTCCTTGGGCATCTGTAGCCGTTAAAAGGATCCGATTGCTTGTTTGTCCCCCTATACTATAAAAAAATATAGACTGCCACTTCATTCTCTTATTTATATTATCCCGAATTCCGGCTATGACTGTAATATTTTATACTCGTGCTACTGCCGGAGCTGCACATGTTATAGCGGAGAAGTATACACGCAGACACAGGAGAGGTCTCTATTCGTTCAGCCTCTTGATACGTCATCACTGGGATATCATTAAAAAAATACTATCACCTTCCCAGTTTACCCGTTTGGTCCGGATATTATGTGAACTTGCGAACTATCTCGCCCTCGCCCCTACCATAAATTGTTAGCTGAAAATCCGTTCAGTAGATTTTGAGAAAACACATACAATGAAAATCCGTTTAGTAGATTTTGAAAAACAATATAGCTTTTGGGTACTTAGTTCTATAATATATTCGGATATGAGCATATTTACTGGTGTACCTCAAACTTTAGTAACAGGCAGTATTTACTGCTTTTTCTTATAGAAATTAATTAGTTTCTTACAATAATGATGAATAATCAAAATGATAATTAGTTTCTCACAATAATAAGAAAGAAAAAAATTGTGATTAGTTACCCACAGTAATGATAGAGAAAAATAATAATAATTCGTTTCTCACAGTAATGATAAATAACAAAATTAAAATATATCTGGTTCTGTGTAAGAAATCGCTATTTCTTTTGAAAATCTAATTTAAAATTCTCGAGCAATCCGAGCACTGTAATAAGCGACATTTGGTCTCAGAAATGTCACTTCAGCAGTTTCGTTAATTAACACACTCCCAACTTATTTTACCTCGAGAATGTTAATGTTGCGAATTCTTATATATAAAATTCTCGTGTGACAATATCACTTACCGCGCTTTACCGATTTTCGCCAGATTTTATGTGCATATTTAGTAGATCTGAGAATCGGCTACTTTCTATCTTACTCTCTATCTACTTAATTAATCTAGTCTTAATTATCTTAATTATCGCTAGAAATTACCTAGAAATAATTTGTATGGCAAAACAAAATTTTTCGGGTCAGCTAGTTTTGTTATAAGTTAGCTTTTGTTTGGGGCTTCACTGGCCTAAAATTATACTTTTACGGGTGGAATTTCGGTTGTGCGACGATAGATCAAGAAGGACATACAGGACAGGACCAGTCATTACTTTACATTGAATCTGTGTACTAAACAGTGATTATTTTGTCACAATCGTTACATGCAATGATTAATTCAATAATTATAATAAATAACAACTATTTTATTTTAAATTAGATTACAGTAGTTTTATTTTAAAGTGGTATTTCATATTTATAATATTAATTTAGAATTTATATTTTCTATTCATTGATTGGTTGATGTCTCCTTCGCACTGTAGGTGATCCATATTTCCATCCGTCCATATCTACTATGTTATTCTATCTAGACTAATATAATTAATAATTATCTTGAATCAAGCGCATTCTTCACGCAAATCTATTTTCAAAATCTTAGCAAGACACCTTTTGTTTGATGTAGTGACATGCTGCTTCAAAAGAGATATTATCACGCATGATGCATGATCACATAATATTGCCGATACCTATCCTTTCGCGTTTCTTTCTGTTTGTATGCTGATGTTCATGGGCGTCCGTATTCGTTAAGAGGCTCCTATTACGTTTGTCCTCATATACTAAAAAAAATATTTAGAAGGCTTATTTCATCTTGCATAACTTAGTATCCCGCCTCCTGCGTTGTATACAACACATAAACGACTGTACAAACAGGTTCTATTTAAGTATGTAAATTACGGTAACCTTATTTAATTAAAAAATGCTTGTAACAATTACGTGAAAATTAGCCCGCGATTCAGACTTACAAATAGAATATTTGCATAGCGCATTGATATACATTAGTAGATACACGTGAAAGGCGGTGTTGTTCAAAGGTAATTTCGATATGCATAAATTTTGAAAGAAATTAGAATATAAATTGTGAGCAAGAAATATCGTTGTTGCCTATTACTCGACTGATTGTGATCTTGAGACAGTAAACGAAGGTTCAATGTTATGCAAGTGGTACATATGTCATAGTGGTATTGTACAAATCGCCGTATAACATTACGCCTGGCTATTTAAAAAAAAACATGGCCGTTTTGTTTTGTGGCCGGCCAACGATTAGCCGGATTGTCATTGCGGGACGTTTCTTAATATGGCGGCTGACGTCTTTTATCAGTGATGGTGATCGATACAAATATGTAATTAGACCAAATATTTGTGTCCAAGTAAAAAATAATACCTAACCAGGAAGACTTAATCAGTAGCCACGCTGCCGCCTAAACCTTCAGACACATCTGGGCAATTTTTTTTTTTGAATTCTGTATTCTACAATCGACGCCATTGCTGTTGTCATGTCACCACAACGCTGCGAGTATTAAAATTAAGAACTAAAACGTGTCAGAAAGGGAGAAAATTATTTACTTTGCTTTAATAAGGCTAGCTTTAATATAAAATAATGATAATAATAAATAGCTTTAATAAGTAACATAGTTCTCCGAAGTCTTCTCCGAAGCAATATTCGATCCGCCTAATCATTGGCCCGCCACAAAATAAAATGGTTAGCTGCAATGAAATACGGCGATTTATACAATTCGACTGTGTCACATACAAAACATGCAATATGTAAAAAATGTATATGATACAATTTTTTTAGGTCATTTTAATTCCTTCTTTATTACATTACCAGCAAAAGTCAATGGCGTATGTAATTTATAAATACAAGAATGGAAAAATAGTGCATTTATAAGCATTTAACTTACAACTTACTAATTGATAACATTTTCATCCTTCATTTTAGGCTTCTAGCCTCGCATTTTTAATGCGACCGTATGATCTTCCCCTGACAAATGCAGAGAGACAAGCCGCGACTGGAGGATCACATTATATTGTTGTGATTCTAACTTTTATAATTCATGAATGACTTAGCCACAGAGGGTCGCCCATATGTTTTGTTAAATTTCACCCATTTTAAACATTAGAATTTAATTATTTCACATAACTTGTGCTAACAAGGACATTCTTTCTGGTTACATTATGTCAGTGTAATCATCATAAACCTCTCCCTTTTCTATTTTCGTACCTTACATCATTCCGTGGAAGCGAAAAGAAGCTGTATACAGCTTCATAGGATTCCTACGAGTGCTCGTCTGGCGACGAGACTAAGTTTGGGTTGGAACAGAGTCAGATCGTCTTCTCGACCGCAGATGTGAGAGATGCGTGCCATTATAAGAGTGATTCTAATAGCAAATTTTACTATTATTATCATGGCTCGAGGGACCGAAAGGTCCCTCCTCCCCCGAATCTGACGTCGGGGGAAATCATTACTAACCGTAATCTCTCCACTCTTTGGCCAAATGCAGGAGAATAATGTGAAAAACCATGGGTGTCGGTGCTCGCCTATACTATATTAAAAAAACTAAGTTAATAACATTCGGCAAATCATCATTCATTACACTTTCATTCAAATATACTGAGCAGTTGTATACTCGTAATATAATCTACTACAGCCCCCTATGCAACGGAATTAGGCCTCGCGGTCACGTAATGCCACTGTAAAGTGATATCTTCAGTGTCGCGTTTCGTGCGGTTTGTGAGTAGCCGGTGGCCCATTTGGACAGAAGGAGGGCAACGAATTGGCATAGTAATTATGTGGATGTCAGATATGGGCGTCATCGGTAGTCGTAAATGGATTGTTGCAGGATTAAGCCGGCGCGGTCACTTGATACCGCCTTCACAATCATGCCTAAGCCATGGCGATTCTTGATGTTTCTGAGTAGCCGATGTTCTATTGGTATGGATGAGGTGAGACACAACGCATTTCCGGCTGTTACTGGGTCCTACTACGATACATAAAAAAACTTGAGACTAAATAAAGTAAACTGTGAAACAGGGCCTTACTATTATAACATTTTATACACATACTTTTATCACAATCCGAATGTCCCTTCCCCGAAGTTTTACTCGCCGATCATACTGTCAGCGAATTGTTTCGCTGAGAGAGTTCTTAAGTCATCCTCTCGACCCAATTACAGCCTGTACCTGCCAACGGTTCACTAATGATTTTACACAGATGAGTTACAGAACGTGAAAGCCAATTGGCTCGTCGGGAGGTAGCTCTCGCTCACATGACACCGCTGCAAAGTGATGACTATGCTGCATCGTTTCGTGCATAAGTTTCTGAAATTCCAAGGGAAGGAGGGTAAGGCATCAGCATAGAAATTGTGCTGATTTTAATAGACATCAGTGGTCATCAAAAGGTCTCGATTGCTCGTTGACACTATATTATAAGAAATCGGCTAAGTCAGAGTTGGACTCGTTCATGAAGGGTTCTGTAACATTTTAAAACCTGTACTTTATTTAGTAGTTGTTGTTATAGTGACAACAGAAATGCATCTGTGAAAATTACAACTGTCCAGCCATAACGGTTCGCAAGATTCAGTCTGGTGATAGACAGACGCTCCTAGACCGACGTGCCTTATAGTAACCGATGAAGATGGACTGGATTCTTACTTCTGCATAGAGTAGTAAAACAACAGACAGACGAACAGCAAAAGCCTTATTAATAGCGACCCGTTTTTACCGTTTGCGTACTGATCAATGAACAGCAATCTAGAATATCACAAACCACTTAAAATGCGATAAAATATTCATTCACAAACGTTGTAACGTTATCGTGTGCAATTTGGCCACATCACCACAACGGTCAGTCCAAGTCCGATCTAACTTCAAATGTAAACTGAACTAAAACTGCATAATTAGTTCACAGGAATACGTTTGTGAGAGAATATTATCATAGAGTTTAATTTCCGTTTGCATTTTATAACCCAGTTTCCGTATCGATTTAGTGTAAGTTATAATAGATTATATCCATTAGTTGGAAACTTTGATTTTAGCCAAATGTTCTTAAGTCAGTGGAATAAAATATGGAGATATATGGACAAACTTGAATCTAGTTAAACTGGCGGAGCCACGCGGTTTTGTCCGCGTAATATGTTAAAATTATATATTATATACTTCACTCCCCTATTTTACCCCTTCTGTGGCTGAGCTTCTTAAAGTCCTGTCCTAGTGCTCATTGGCACCATGAAAGGAACACAAAGTTTCTATATTCTAAATTTATATAAGTTTACTATACTTTCGACAGTGTGTTGTCTGTCAGTTAGTCAACTAATCACTCAATAACGGTAGAGTTTTAGACCTATAGATAAAAAGTAAGAAATGTTACTGAGATTTCTTACTGTACCCCGCCCAAATCCTCATTCTCAATATGTACAAACATTTGGCTGAACGTGTTGATCGCAGCAGCCTGACCTTACAAAATTCTGGTAGGTGTTAGATGGCCTTGCATAGCCAACAACGGGGAGTGTTCCGAGGATTCCTTCGTATTAATAATAACAGCGGGACTTCACTTTCGGAAATCGCGTGAGAACTGTAAGTTCTTCCCAAGTGATGACCCAAAGTCCACAACTGTGCGTATTTCAGGTACATTGGCTGCCACTTCCCGCAATTCCGAACCTACACAACCAGGAATCCTTCAAGAAAAGAGCCTAGTCTATCTGAAATTCCGGCAATACGTCTGCACAAATTCGAGTTCTGCGGGTGTCTATGGATGGCGGTAGTCCTACCACCTTCTCGTTTGCCTCTAATCATGTATATAAAATAGCTATATACCACCACAATGTGATCAATCGAAGCGGAACACCTATGCGAAGTACGCGCGTGAAACCACAAGGCACTACTAGTTCAACCATATAGCGCTTCCTAAATACGGCGATAGCATTACGCTATCCCCGTATTTAGGTATCCGCAAAACTGATGTACTATGATGTTGCCAAACATAAAACGTGGTAAGAGGTACTTCCCTCCTTTTTTCTTGTTGACGCGGGGAAACGCATTTACTCGCCTTCACTGGCCCTGGGTCCAGTGGTGTGTGGGACTCGCGGCACATGATAGTGCCGAATACCCACAAAAACCACCGCGAGTGCCATCAGTGCCGCCCTTGGTGAGGTGTCCTGGAACAACAAATCATCAGGGCACCTCGACGGCTAGTCAGCTCCCTATGGGACCAACTCCACCTCCAGAGATGGGGTTGCCACGCACTGCAGAACAACCCCACCGACTTTGGGAAAGTGTAATGGGGTGAGGTTCCCATCCTCGCCCCTTGCTCCGTGCGACAAAGCGCCACCTCCTGTTACTCTTTGGTCCCCTCTTCTAACAAGAGGGTACCAAGAGCAATTCCTCCTCCTGATCTTTATCCCCCTCCTCTTATAGGAGGGGTGCACAGAACCTCTCAGTTCAATTATCTTCGTCTTGGTTCACCCCAGGCTACTAAGCACCACCGCCACGACATGGCTTGAACCATGGTGGGGAGAGGTACTTCCCCTAGCCAGAGATCGAGCCGACCCAATTCGGCTTCAATACAGGGTGGCATTATCCCTTACTAGATTTCAATATGTTAACCCACATCTACAATACAAGGAGCTTTAAAACGTACTGCTGAACCCGATGATATTTCTAATACATTATGACACTTAATGTCCAACTGAATTTCCACACAGTCCATTCGCTCCATGCATAAACATTGTCTTAACGACTGTACATGGGCTGAAATGAACAAACAGTGGCCACGTATTGTCCGCAATTGAAGCAGCCCTCATTCACGTGCAAACAATACTCGCCTCTATGTAATAGTCGAGAATATTTAGAGATTTGTGGTTCTAGTGCGGCAAATTTGAAGGCTTTTCTGTTACGAAACTGTTTCAATAGCTTCAAAATAGTGTGCACTTAAAACCTGCTCACGACCACAATAAACAGATATGTCATTATATATTAAACAGATACTATTATTAGTAGTTGGACTGACAGCGACAGAATCAGGTTGCTAAGGTCCCCATCGTGCTTCAAGCCTTGTCTTGGCGGTGGGGCTCAATAGCCTAGAGTGAACCCAGGAGAAGCCAATTGAATCGAGGCCATCCCCATCGGCACCCCTATTATGAGAAGAGTGGACAGAAGAGCGGGTGGATGATCGCTCTTTGTACCCCTCTTATAAGAAGAGGGGTCACGCTCTTAGAAGGAGATGGGACAAAAAGCAACTGGAGAAGGCGTTTTTGCGGATGGGGCAACAGGTGAGGATGGGAACCTGACGCCATTGCCCTATACTAAAGTTGGTGGGGTCGTCCTGTAGTCCGAGATAACCCCGTCTGTGAAGGTGGAGTTGGTCCCTTGGGAGGCTGACTAGCCGTCGATGTGCCCTGATGATTTGTTGTTCCGAGGCACTTCACCAGAGGCGGCACTTTTTGTGGGTATTCCGCACTATAGTGTGTCGCGAGTCCTACACACTTCTAGACCCCACCCAGGGCCAGTGCGTAAATCCGTTTCTCCACGTCTAAAAAAAAATAAAGCAGTGATGAAGTTACTATTTCTGACCATACCAAGGAAAACATATCTTAAGGTATCAGTTACAAATACCTGTCTATCCCTTAGGTCTAGTGGTAAATATGTTAAACCACAGATGGGAGGTCCCGGATTGGAATCCGGTTCAGTGTAATTAAGATTCTTCAATTTCTAATAACAGCCCGGAGTCTGGATGTTGGCGGTGTTGCACCCCAAGGCCTCGGGGAGTACGTTAAGCCGTCGACACTGCGCATGTTTTCTCCGGTCGTGTCGTATTGCCGTCCCATCGGAGTGGCGGAATAAGGGAATAAAAAGTGCACTTGTACCAGCGCACACACTTGTGCACTACACTATGACATAGATACTATATAGATGGGTCGCCTTAAGATAAAGATCAGGGATTTAGTTTCGTATAGAAACGGAAAGTTAACTGCTGACGCGATAAATTGCCATTGCAGTCGGGGGAGCACTTTAATTGAAACCACCACCCCCTGCCATCACGAACAACGGAAGAGAGAAAAATCCAATGGTCCATCTACATTTATGGGACTCACATCGATTTCGTAAATTCAAACCACGTCAGAGAATTTCGCTCGACACATAAAACTCTTAGGTTTAATTCTTGGATTAATCCAGACGGTACAGATGTAAACAATGCTTCCAAGGTGGTTTTGGAACGTTCCAAATAACTATAATCTCTTTTTCTAAGGGAACAAACGAGTTTAAAGCCATAAACCACTTGGAAATGAGAGAGTAGCATTTTACAAATGTCATTGCTTATTGTTAGGTCGAGGTGATACGATTGAGGCGGTAACTCCTTCTGACAATACGATCGTCAAGTGGTCGGTATACTGACGCGCTTCAATTTGGGATATATGTCGAAAATAAGTTAGTGTAAAACTGTTCGTGTCAATCCGACTATTTGTCCAAAATGATAATGTAAAAGAAGGATTGCATTATGAGTAGCCCAAAATCACAACGAAAACAAAAGACGGCATTATGTATAACTCATAATCTGTCATTATCATCAATATTAGAACATCTCGGTCCACCTATTTACATCTGATTAAATTCTCTGCAGATTTCAAAACTGTTTCAGCCTCGCTTTCCCCTCGGTCTTCTTGAGATTACTTTACCAGAGTACAGCTGTGGTCGCCGCTGTCGATTCAGGCTATACTAGTAGTAGTGATTAAAAGTGCATGGGCTATTTAATATACAGATTAATTTTATCTGTCAAGTACCGCAGGCCACTATAAAAGAACTATTTGTTAAAATAATTGCTATTTACATGAAGGACTATAAAATACTACGGATACACGTTTCTTTCACTATTACTTTAAACCGGGAAGCAAAATGGCTTATCGTCAAAATTAAATCAAAAAGACAGACCCCCGCATGCACTCTAAAGATTCCTTACAAAATATGCCAAGTGTATTTTCAAGTGATGAATGTTTTACAGTACAAACACAGCCGGGGTGGAACTCTGAAAGCATTACTGTGTAAAAGACACGAACGTGAGGTCTTTATAACAAGCTTATTGTTCGAGAAAAAGTATGCTTAATAATATAATGAAAAGTTTCTTACCTCATGCAAGATTCAAATTTATTTTTAGGGTACATTAGGCTTATGTATCACATTATTGTTATTATTTGATCAATGAATATGTAAGCTGTTTTGTTCCGATAATATTTTACTTTGTTTAGCTTATATGTTCTACATGAGAACTTTTTATACTTTTGTATGTCTTATTGGAGATGTTATGTACTTATCATATTTTGTTTCTCATTTTTTATTCTTTCGAACAACTGTAGGTTTTGCTTAATAGTCACTTAGCAGTCGAATTGTAATCAGAAGTAGGAAACCATAATAGTAGTAAATGTAATATATTAAATACCTGATCAAGTAATCTTCATCAGTAGTTCAATCAGTTGAATTGAACTATGCAAGGCGTGAGTCTGGAGTTCTCACGTTTAATGTATTCCCAGCTAAATTACGACTAAGGTTATCATCTCTATAAAGACAGCTAACAGCGCAGAACGTAATATACAGTACAAGTGTGTGTGCAGATACAAGTGGACTGTGTATTCCCTTATTCATTTCGGATGAGACGGGAATCCGACAGACAGGAGGACAGGAGATATCAGGCGCATGGTCAACGATTTTAAGTGTTCACCGAGGGAGGAGCATATAACGCCGCCAAATTCCCAACTTGTTATTAGAAGTTGTACAATCCGCACCTTATGGTCCGACCTGGGAAATCAACCCGACTACCAATTGCGCTCGTGATCGTAAGCAAGTGTGTGTGTGTGTGTGTGCGTGACGCCATTTTAGGCCGTGAGTACCACACAACCGTCGGTCGCTATCCCCTGTTGGTATTGTTTTCATCGTTAAAGGTCATATGATCCAATGATCAAAAGGAATAACTCCTTATAAAGGCATATATAAAACCACAAGTTTTACAAATCGATCGCTTAATTTTCAATGCCTCCAGGGATCGGAATTAAGTCCTTTTAATAAATAACCCCGATACTAGGCGTAATATATTTTTGGGTTACTCAAAAACTGTACAACTTTGTAATGTCCTCTAAAAATGTCACTTTAGTCTTTTGCGTAGGTCAAGTTCGTGCGAGAAAACGAACAGTGACCTTTTGAACAGTCGACCGCAAACTTTAAACAGACGCACAAGACAGTCATTTTATTCGTTACTTTATTTAACAAGGTTATTATTTATGAACTAGCAGAGCGAAGATGGCACTCACTTAACCCGCATTCATCTGTCCTAATAATGTCTCTGAATTATGTTATATGTCTGTATAGCATTTTTTATGAAAAGTGCCGAAAAGATTTAGGTTAGAAAAAGGTAAACATGTAAAATTAGTTAATTTGGACAATATACAAAAGCGAAATACCACTCACCGAACAATCACGAAATCTCGGGAAATATAACATCTACAAACTTGAAGTTTAGAAGGTCGGATTCCTTTACGGTGCAAGCATTCGCTAAGAATGAATTTTACGGAACTCGGGTAGACTAAGGGTGCGTCATTGGAGGTGGATTACACGGGTGTAACGGGGAGAGGCTGAAAACTTTTATTTTGCGATTTGGCAAACGATCACAGCCAGCTTTGATTGCTTTTATAAAAATAAAAATATGAGAAATATGTTAAACATGTATAAGCTGTTTTGTAGTGCTGTTATCGTGTTCAAATAAACAAACAATAATCATCTTCGGTTTTATTAAATAAGATTGATAACACTTTGTACTAAACATCTTCTGCTAAAAATACTTTCGTGTTTCATACTTTTTACAGCGAGAATTCTCAACAGTCGTGGTTGAGTTTAGCAAATGCCCCTGGGTAGATTTTATATGGGTCCATTATTGTGTCAGTTAGTACCTCTACTTGTTAGGGGTAAGCGTTGTAGTAAGAGGTATGCCGAGATCCATTGCAGCCAAATGGAGCAAGCACGACCGGGAGATACGAATCGCTCACATGATACCGCCGCAAAATGACAGCTATGTAATGTTTCGTGCGATACGTGAGTTTTCAGTGGCCCATTGGAGAGAAGAGCAGTAGAGAAGAAAGGACGACACTTTTGCATTGAAATATGTGGCTGTCTTTTGTCTGGTGTCGTCTGTTATAGAACGGTTTTGACCGCATGAGCAGTGCATACATGATGTATATAAGTAAAGTAAAATACACCAGGTGTATCAAAATATGGTCGAAATTAAATTAAAAACGGGTACGACTAATAAATCGTATCGATTCAATAACAATGATATGAAAGGAAATCGTCCTACGTACGGACCTTGTTCAGCGAAAGCCCAAAAGAATTAATTGGGTACAAAGTGATTCTTGTATGCTTACTCTACAGAATCCTGTAATACCGTCCCCTTAATTTTCTCCCGCCCTTATAAATACCAATCCAATATCATCGTCACGACTTTATTCTCCATATGGTTGTGCGGGCAACTATTACGTTAAAAATACATTCCTCAATGTATATCTTTGTGGAGTAAGTTGGTGAACGAAGGACCAGAATGAAATCATCTGAAGTTAAGAGACAAATGAGTGAAAAGAGATAGAGTGTACGTTTGTCACTACAGACATAGAAGTGGAACTTCATTAAAAGCTAGTAAAGAATGGGAGAGTTTTGTAATAATGATGTGTTGTAGCCGAATGGGCCGGCGCGGTTAGTAAAGGAGCGCCCTCACTTTCACTTCAAGACTTTTTATAAAATATTAGCGCGGTTTGTGAGTAACCAGTGGTCCATTGGAAGGAAACATAAGACTGGGGAACAGATCTGCGTAACAATTATGTGGATGTCTATGTGCTCCGGTAGTCATCAAAAAGCTTCAACTGATCATTTATTCCCATATGCTAAAAAAAATAACTTTTTGTACTAATATTTCAATGTTGAAACATATATGAGGGAAGCCATTGGGAGCTATAGCTACATTTAGGAAGGTATCGCTCATACAAGTACCTCTTTTCATCTCGCTCGCAGTAGGTAGCGGATAAATTCCCATTCCCACTGAGATTTCGTAACTTCCTTCAAAACTGATCCTTATGTACGTTCAATCATTATCGATTATAATATCATCATGATAATGACCAATGATCAATTAGCATAAGGGGGCAAAGGAGTAATCCGAGCCTTTGATGACTATCGACGCAGATGAGTTGCACTCCTATAATCCCCCCAATGATGGGCCACCGGCTACTCAAAAACGCGACAGCAACACTGTTACTTTACGGCGGTATTAAGTGAGCGAGAGGTACCCCCCTGGTCGTGCCGGCCCGATTCCGTTGCATAGGTGGATGTAGTGTCATCCACTATACAGGGCACTACCTCCTCCTATGCAGCATGGCATTACATCTTCCGATATTTATGATCCCTTCCTAAGGTGGCAGAAGTTAGATAACGCCTTCGTTTTGTACATCTCCCCTTAGACTGGTTCTTCGCTTCCCAAGTCAATCTTAACTTTGTGGTGATGTGTATGAGAAGCATATTCTTCCAAACATAGGCAACTACGCATCTCTTTTATGTTTTTTTTAACCGAATAACTAGAAATCAAATTTACAGTATTAGTAATGTTCCGAATGGGCGGAGCCTGTGTTGCGTGCATGCATCGGGCGATGTGTTCACAGACCAATTACGATAGGTTCTATAGTGTGCAATAAGATATATAATAATAGACATTGATTTGCAATAAGAGAACCGTCATCGCGCAGAATTATATCGTCTGTAAACCGACTACGGAACCAATATTGCTTATGTCCTAAGAACAGGGGCTATTTCTTTTACTCTGAATTTATGTTGTGGATGCAAATAATATACAATTTATATATATGCATGTTAGGTACTGCTTGTAGAAAATAAAAAAAAACTCTTATATTTGTGAATTTATTGTTAAAGCGTAAAAACGTGTAACGATTGAGGGACAGAAAGTAAAAATGTGACAGTTATATTTTTATGATGGCCGCTGATTGGCCGAATTAGAATGCGGCCGACTGCCTGTGTTGGCAAGAAGTCCGGACAGTTATATTATTTGAGAGAAAAAAAAGGCTGCTTTATTGTCAAAGACATACCTGGGAAATACTCTCCATTACGTGCTGACCCAATAGTAGCGTTTTGAGTAACACATCTATGTTGATCGCGTCGCCCGACGAGCGCTCATAGCAGTCCGATGAAGCTGCTTTGGGCTCATCTTCGCTTCCACAGCATAAGCTCAGGTCCGGAAAAAATAAAAGTAGATTCATATATATATAACATATCACCTTTTTCCACCAAATACATGGCGACATCAAGCCTCTGCGAACTTCTTCAAAGATAACAATTATTATTATACTGATGTCTCTATACGCGTGTTTGGATATATGACCGTGCGAGCACGAGTGAACCGAACCTACTCGTTTACACCGACACGATCCAATTGCAACATAACAATGATATTGTTGGAAAGAAAACAAGATCAGGCACATCAGAATCGATAAATGCCAATTAAATTTATAGAGTCCAAAGTGCAATACGAAACTGATTTTCGGACTTAGTTTTGGTAGCTAAAGCTACAGTTAGCTTTCAACTTGGAGCTTGAGTAACACATTTCCCAATTATATTAATTCATTGTCAATACGAAGCTCTATATCATGACAGAGGCTGGTAACGCAGGCAACGAAACTTCTAGCGTTGCAGCTGTTTGTGGGCGTCACTAGTCATATGCCTATGAGTGAAACGATTTCTCATTATGTATATTTTTTAAGTAAGAGCGTCACGTTAATTGATGTGATCATGGTTGATTTCAAGGTTCTGAATCGTGGGGTCAGTTAAATAATGAATAATCAACAATAAATTGGTAAAAGTAGTTTTATCTTAATGTTTATAATAATTAATGTTAGTAAACAAATTCGTAGAACCTGTCGTGATGGTTTAGCTCAGGGGGACCCTATGTCCCCTATTTTATTTAATATTGTCTCTTTAAAAGTAAGTAGTCTGTTGAGCCCTGTTTGAAAATTAATCAGTATGCTAATGATTTTGTATTCTATTAAAAATAATATTAAAAAATGTAGTTTCCTAATTAAGGAAACCTTGGTGTATTTTAAACTTTATTTTAGACGCGACTGGTTTATTGTTATTAGCTTTAAGTAAAACTAAGTTGTGTGTCTTTACCCGCAAGTATCGTATTCCTCATGTAAATAAAATTCATTAAATTTTTGGGTGTGATTCAATGACAGATTCAGTTGGAATAAACATATTAATGAAACATATCAAAAATGTTCCAAGTATATTAATGTTTCATGTTGTGTTAGTAGTTATAAATGGGGCGTCCATCCTTTGCATTTAAGGAAATTATATATAAGCCTGATTAGAAGCAGATGGACTACGGTTGTACCGTTTTTGCTAATGCCAGTCAAAACACCCTCAAAAAACAAGACATATTTAAAACCAATCGTTAAGATTATGTGGTGGTTTTATTAAATCTAGTCCAATTTATGTTTTAATGAGTTGAGTATCCCTTAGAAATTAAAAGGAAATATCTGTTAGATAATTTTTTGGTCTCCTAATGAACTTCCTATGCATTTGTTTGAGATACAAATTGAAGACATATGTTGTTTTATCGATATTCCTAATGTAAAATCTAAAAAAAAAAAATAACGTCACGAAAACTGAAGATAGCTAGCGAAAAATTTATTGCTACTAAGTATAATAACTACGTGTACGT
>JAFELO010001182.1:469905-490987 GCA_017140195.1 Eumaeus atala | reverse complement strand
TCGTTTCTATCATATTCTATAAGAAGATGATATGTGTTAGTTCCAATTTTAAATTAGAATATAGTGGTGACATATTCTTAAGTTTTGTTAATTATTCGCCATATATAGAAATTTAGAGATAAGTTTATAATTATTTTTTTATTCGATGTAAGGCAGACTTAATCTTAAGATGTATATATGCTACTCAAAACAAAATAAGGGCCACTAGTTTATTTACATTTAAGTGCAACTTAGTAAACTGAATGTAACTGATAAGTAGCATTATATTCATATTACGAACTATTTGGTGTTTGATCTCTTTTGTGCCTTTTTTATTTTATGTGTTCGTGTTCCTAATTTGAAAGTATTGGCCATCATTTTAAGAATAAAATAATTGGATGTTATTCTCATATTTTTCTTTGATTGTCTGCTTAACTTATTTCGGTTATTTTAGGAAACAAGTATTACTTTTTCAATTTTAATTGATTCATTGATCATCTCGCGTCAATCATGCCACCAGTACAAAGGCTCATGGTTACAATTACAGCAACCAGAGCCATAACTACGATTCAAGAAGGACGTTCTCAGCGTTACGTGGGTTTGCAGTTGGGTTTTTCTATAAGAGTTGTCCAAAATGTATGGAATCGCTTCCAAGAGAAGCAGTGTTGCCAGGAGAGCTGGTTCAGGTGGAGTTCGCATAACAACGACTCATGAGGATCGGTACACACCACTAAGTGCTCGCCGTAGTCGTACAGTAGCGGCCCGTAAGTCACAACAGCAGCTACGGCTGACGACGGGTACACAGACACGGGTCAGTGATCTAACTATACGTAATCAATTGCACGAAGACCAGCAAACGTCAAGACGACGAGTTGTTCGAATTCCTCTGAGCAGGGTTCATTTTGTCCTGCATTCACGAAGTTAACCGTTTCGGAACTCCCAACGTTATGGTTTGGGGTGGGATTAGTTTACACGTTAAAACCGAGCTCACCGTTTTAAATTCGGGTACCGTAACTGCAGAACGTTACATCGACGTCATCAGACCTCAAGTGGTGCCTGGATTCATCCTCATGCAAGGTAATGCCCGTGCACACACAGCTTGATCGACCCAAAAAGTCCTAGAAGGGCCTCATATTGAGACATTACCATGGCCAGCTAACAGTCCGGATTTAAATCCGATCGAGTAATTGTGGGACCAATTGAAACAAAGAGTTAGAGAGAATGAGCAAGGGGTCTACAACCAACAGCAGCTTATTGACGCTTTAAAAGATGCTTGGGAGGAGATTCCAGATGAAAATGTGAAGAATTTAATCCAGAGTATGCATACGAGGCTTCTGGAGTGTATTGCTAGGAGGACATACTCATTATTATAAAGAAGAAACAAAAGTGACAAGAACAGTAGTTTGTCTTTTTCCGGTGATTTCTTTTGTTCATGTTTTACATTCAAAATGGCCAATTTTATTATGAACATAAAAAAAACAATACATGATCATTTTGTAGGCAATTGTTAGCCTATATTATAATGAAGAACATTATTTTGCAGTCACATAATTCAAACAAGTTAAATGTCTTTATTATTTTCATGGTACATCAAAAAATCTTAGTGGCCCTTATTTTGTTTTGAGTAGTATATATAGCCTTTAAATAAAGATAAAAAGAAAAGGAAAAATGTTAGTGTTACGATGGAGAACAGGTGTGACGGTGTGTTGTTGGTGTTGTTTGTGATAGCAAATTTTACTTTTATTATCATAGTAACAGCTAAGATGGCCTCGGTACTGACGAATGACTGAATGGCTCATGGAAAAGGTCATGATTAACGAGTGCAAGAACTCCCGCGGTAGTCTTGCAATATCTAACCGGTACATTTGAGCTACGCATATAACGTATTGGGATTAGTCTCTACACTAATCAACGAAGCAAGGCCCAGCCTCAAAGTTTGTGAAGATGAATTGTGAAATGAAATGCACGTCTCTTACTCTTTTGAGTAAAATTAAGAATAGATTTGGATAAAAGTTTGGCACAAATACAGTCAGAAATAACGCATAGACTATGTTTTACTATAGGAAACGCTAATTACCGAACGTAATTAGCGTTTCCTGTAGCATTAGTTTCACGCGAGTTCAAAGCTAGTAAAATATGAATTCTCCGTATTGATAAAGTTTTACTCAGTTTCGTTAATACGTACACTTCACTCAATATTCTGGGTACGATTTCTATATAACGAACATTGGCGTTTTCTCAGCGCATCGTCAGCATTGCTTGTAGACAAGCTATCAATGGATGCATACTAATTTCCGCTGCATCGGCACGTTCAGTCGACAGTTCAGACAATGTGATCAAGCGATCAGATTTAGTTCCATTGAGCTTGAGGTCAAAAATTCATAATAAGTAAGTTATAGGTTAATTTCCAAATGACCAAGACTTTCTTAAAAATCTAGTAATCTATAGAAATTATAAAACAAAGTCCGCAAACGCTTTCTGTTTTTATGTGATTGATTTTGTCAAAATTTACCGAAAGTATTTTCATGTGGTTTTCACATAAGTATAGAGCGATACCCGGGGAAGATTTTTATTTATATATGGGTAACAATCCGGCCCGGCGTTTATTATTATATATGCGTGATGCAGTGGCGAATCGCCAGTAAATAACAATTTTAAAAGTAATGAATTCTAGTCCTGACTTTGTACATGCTTGAGACACATGCAGCAGAATATCTGTTTTTTTTTTTAGAAATAGCAAAATGTAAGTGTTATGGCGCAATGTAGCTGAGTTGGTCCGGCACGACCGGGGAGGTTCTCGAGTTTCGTACAGTTTGCGAGCAGCTAGGGATCCAATGGAGGGGGTGTGGGAAGGAGGCCAACGCATTAGCATGACAACAATACGTTAAAGAAGGAAAAAAAAGTAATTGCCAATGGCTGTCTATGGGCCCTACTACTATACTATAAAAAATTGAATCTAGTCGAATTGATCGGCACCAGCAATAAACATCGGCCGAATTGATAAGAAGAAAAAATAAGAATTGTCGAATTTCACTGCGATTTAACAACACAACAACGCTTGAATAAGTAAATAAACTTTATATGCCATTTCCACAATAATTGTGGAAATAGTATATAAGGTTTATTAATTTGATCAAGTGTTAGCATGCATTTCCTTCAAGAAGTGAAATTATATTCAATAAAACCATATTGGTAACATGAATTTTAGTTTAGTAAGTGGGAGTAAGCCAACTGGCAGCGGAATTGGGACCTCCCCGGACGTACCGGTCCTAATTCCCGGCCCAATACCATTTAAAAATATTTTATTTAATAAATGTAAATAAATTGTATTTATTTACAAACAAACACGCTGGGTTATTTCAATATATATAATAAACTGTCGCCAAACATTAGATCACCCAGCGGTGGATTCTGATGGGTTTTTGATTCGAGGCGTAACCGCACAGCCGTTCCAATTATCCGTTTTCTAATAGACTTCAGCCGAAATGTATGATTTTAAAGAAAGGATAAGCGTGTATGCTGTTTATATTCATGGTTCCGTATTGAAGGACACGGTGCATTACGTGAAGAGTGTTTCCTTGGCGGACAAGACAAGCCTTTTGAACTTTTTACAAGACGTAGTTGGATGGCAGCGATGGAATCAGGTTGTCATGATTAACATATATTTTGAAAATAGTTTATGCAGTGTCTTGCGATCAATTTTTTTTTTGTATGATTGCATTATCGTCTTAAAGTGGAACCCGCGTAGCCCACGCTACCTTTATAGCAATTAGATTTTCTGGATAAATGGACTGTCTAAAAATAAGACATTTATAAAATCTGATTAATAGTTTTTAAGAATATCGCGTACTAACAAACTATTAAACTTGGCGGACAAACCAACAATCCCTTTTGATGACTACAGAGGCCCATATACATCCACATATTTGTTATACAGAGAGTGGTTTCCTCCTTTCCTCCTCGAATGGGCCACCAGAAAATAACAGAGTACACGTAATGCGCATATCTGTCTCTTTGCAGCAATACTATTGAAGAGAGACAGACATGTGAGAGAGATTACAGGGCTGGCTATTTATACGGCAATGCAGGATGATACAACTTTTTCGAAAGTTTCATTCCAATTGTGTGAAATTTGCTAAAGTTCATCTGCATATTTCTTTGAGATGAACACCACCTGGGAACATTAGCTTATCATTGTGAATAGCCGGTGGCCCACTGTGGGTGGGAGGATGATAGGAGGGCAACATATCTGTGTAACAATCATGTGAAAGACCATGGGCGCCGGTAGTCATCAAACGGCTCCGATTACTCGTTTGTCTCCTTATGCTCATGTCCTTGAGGTCAGGTAGGAGACCATGTACTGTGGGATTGTGACTTGTATGAAAACGGGCGAAATATCATGTTGGACGGTATCCCACGGACGACAATGGGTCCAGTTTATCACCAGGATGAGGTCGCAACAGAACAGTTTTAGGCAATTGAGGACATTTGCGCATACATGGCACGCGAAGAGGAAGGATAGGTCACCACCTAGCTGCATCGAGATAATCCGGACTGACGAAGCCGATGACAACTTCTGTCTTTGTGATGTCAGGCGCCAGAAAGGGGAGAATGGAATAACGAGAGGGCACTTAAATAATGTGTATGGAGTCCAAAATTGCACGTTGGGGAACAGAGCCGTGGAGTAAACCCACGTGCATCTCCCATGAATCGCTCCGTATACCGAGAGGTGGGTAGGAGCATAAGTGGAGGTGGGTAAGTGCCCCCTTATGCAATTAAAAAAAGGGTGAAACAAAAGAAAGGAATAATGAGAGGGCACTTAAATAATGTGTAGGGAGTCAAAAATTGCACGTTGGGGAACAGAGCCGTGGAGTAAACCCCCGTGCATCTCCCATGAATCGCTCCGTATACCGAGAGGTGGGTAGGAGCATAAGTGGAGGTGGGTAAGTGCCCCCTTATGCAATTAAAAAAAGGGTGAAACAAATAACACATACGGGGTGCATACAATGGCGGCCGGAGTAATGTGACCAAGATGATGAATGATTAAATATGCATGAACACTTTACGACGGAAAGGCTCGATGTTTCATAGTGCAATGATTTATCGGCACTTCCATGGCAAAACGAGCAATCACACGTATAAATATTCATGCGCTCATGACCTCGATGAGCGAATCCAAAGCAAACCAAATAAGAAATTTAAAAAAAAAAAGAAAAAACGATTTTATGTCGTAAGTTAACGCGAATGCTACTCATTACAATAAAACTACTTTTACGGATTCCATCGCGGTTTATTTCATTATTTAACTGGCACTACGTTTGAGAAGCTTTACAGCAACCATGGTCTCTGGTGGACTAGTTAAACTTCGAAACGTCGAGCTAGTTAAATAATTAATTAAACCGCGATAGAATCCGTAAAAGTAGTCTTATTGAAATTATTTTATGATTAATTTTTCGAGAGTACTCAACGAAAAATCGCAAACGAAATATCGGAGTCTATTGCATAATTACTTACGTCATGCAGATACGTTTCCTTCCAATGGACTATCGGCTATTCACAAACCACACGAAACTGGACAGCATAGCAGTCAGGCTACGGCAGTGTCGTGCGAGCGAGAGTTACCTCCCTGGTCGTGCCAGGCCAATTCCGCTCCCACTTTCAGCCGGATCAGGCCCGTCCTAATTCCGTGCCCGTGCTATATTGGCGTGTATGTGTCGTTATCAAAATCATTCATTAAGAGGTTCTCTTACTAAAATGTATACACTTGATACCGGTGTGGCTTATGAGTAACTGGTAGTAATGGTAGCTCCGATTTCTCTTTCGCCATTTCTTTTCTGCTATAAAAAAGATGTAAAAACTAACGTAATCGATTTATATTAGTGTAGTCCCCCTATACTATAAATGAGAAATCGGAGCCTTTCCATGGCTACCGACGCCCATGAACATCAGCATAATTATGCCGATGCGTTACACACCTTTTCATCAAACCCCCACCCAATGAGCCACTGGCTACTCACAAACCGCACGAAACGCAACACCGTAGGTGTCAATTTACGGCGGTATGAAGTGAGCGAGAGGTACCTCCCCGGTCGTGCCGGCCCAATTCCGCTGCATAGGAGGATATAGTGTCATGCACCACGCATGGCACAATTCCCTATGATATAACTAATTAGGTATAGTAAGAGTTTCCCAAATATTTTTTTATATTGTTACGGAAACAAGATACCTTGCGCTACAGATATCCTATACCAAAGTGTTCGAGAGAGCAAGACCTCGTGTAACAGACACGGAGTGGTTTTTCACAATAGTGCGGATGTTTATGGACCTCCACACTCATTTGTCAGTGCCGTAGAAAATATTTATCTGTGACTGAAATACAATATCAAAAATTAATTATCAAGGTTCACTGAACCCCAAAATGCTTCATGACCATCCCACGATCAAACGTTATCAAAAGCCTTCATAGATACAGATTGAAATCAGACAGGAAATTAAAATGGGCGGTTCGTCGAGAGTGGAATATTGGGCGGGCGTGCGCAGCCTCCAATAATTTCCAGGATGTTGTTTGATGGCAGTCTCATACTTACGACTCGTCATGATCATCACGAGAAAATGCATCTATGTACCTTTTTTATGATATAAGCTATCTCGAACATCACCAGAAGAGCAAACAATGCATAAGTATAATGATAGAATTTTTTTTTTATAAAATAACAACCTGGGCAAATGCCTCTCACTCACCTACCTATATATACAATGACGGCTGTGGTGTTTCGTGCGGCTTAGGCATAATTTTTTCTTTGAGATATTTTTGGGTTTGTGAGTTTCCAGTAGACAATTGGAAAGGAGGAATGAAGGAGGGCAATGCGTCTCTATTATAATTATGAGGTTATATATGGGTTTTGGTAATCTTAAAAACCGACAAGTGCGAATCAAACAGGCGCTTGAAAGGTTCCGCGCCATTATCTATAGAAAACGATGTTTTTTTTGTGGGAGTCGCCTTAAATAATTTATTTATTTCTTTTTTAGTATCCGTTGGCATAGTGGGAAAGTTCTGAGTGCTTTTGAGGAAAATAGCGTTAGGAAACCCGGATTCGTGTATTCGGACTCAACCAAATCTGAGATTTTTCTTCCCTTCTGGGTTTTTGTAGGAGGCAATGCCAACGGAGTTGGGCCGACACGACTAGGGAGGTACCTCTCGCTCACTTGATATCACCGTAAAGTGTCACCTAAGGTGTCGCGTTTCGTGCCGTTTTGTGAGTAGCCGGCGGTCCATTGGGGGGAGGTGAAAAGGAGGGCAATGCATCGGCACAATTATGCTTTATGTTCATGGGCGTCGGTAGCAGTTGATTTGACCCCGATTGTTCGTTTGTCCCCTTATACTATAAAAAAATAGAGATGACAGTACAAACTACCGCCCTCGTCAAAGCTAGATTAGGATATCATCTGATATATAAACGGGCGGAAGACGTTAACATGGCGACAGCAGAAATACAGCATACGGGAAGCTTTCAACTATCATGGTTTAAGAAGTACAGCCTGGTGACAGACACGGACAGTGGAGTTTTGATAAAAGGGTCACTTTTTACCATTTGGGTACGGAACACTAAAGACTACGCAATTCTCCAGCAGATAACTTTATACGAAGTCAATTATGAGTTAAATGTCTTTTTCTTCTACAGTTCATCTTATAATGGACGATAAACGTCATGGCTGCGGAAATAGAGTGGAACGTTGGCACTTTGAATTGGCTGCCAATTGGTTCCTAGCATTTACAGGCAATTTCAACCGAATATATGACCAGTGTTAAATTTAATGACTATGCAATAGCCATCATGTGCATGTACAATCATCCAAAGAGAGGTAAAGTCTTTTTAGGCTTTACCTCTTTTTGATAGATTATTTTGAATATCTTAATAATTTTGTCACTATTTGATGACTAGCGGTGTCTATTGCTTACACCTATTAGAGCGTTCACCCCATCCACCAATGTGCCACATGTAGAGTATGTGCTGTCATCTATATGGTACATTGTAGTAGTTATAAACATAGTAAAACCAGAAACCAAAGGTCACAAATCCAAAAACATCTCACAGCTACAAGATACAATAAGTGCTTTATGCGTTAATCCGAACATCTAACTAAAAAATTCTTCGAGAAGCTTTAATAACTTGTGCCATCAGGACATTTGTCATCTCCGTCCACCGGTCAACGATATATACGAATATATATATATATATATATATATATATATATATATATACATTGTTATTGGATTTTATCGCAGATATATTGTTTTACTATAATAATGTCGTCGTAGACGAATTTCGGCCACGGCGGCCATCTCTATAGAGACCAGCCAACTGCGCTGGATACAGTATAGTGCAAAAGTGCGTGCGCAGGCAGAGGTCTACTCCCTGTTTCTTCTGTTCCGATGGGACGGGAGTCCGACACGACCTACGATATATCCGGTGCTGGACCAACGGCTTAGCATTCTCTCCAAGACGGTGGCACCCCCGTGGGGTGTAAAACCGCCAATTTCCTGACTTCGGACTATTATTACAAATTGAAAAATCCCAGTAACACTTTGGTCTGGCCCGGGACTAGAACCCAGGGTCTCACGACTGTCGTTGAACACGCTTATTACTAGACAACGAGGCAGACGTTTTATTAATATTTTTCTGTTGTTTTTTATTGTATGGGGATAAACAAAGAGTCGGAACCTTTTGACTTATCAAAACGTTCTGTTATACAGACGCCCGTAAACATCCGCATATTAATTATGTAAATGCGATGTCCTCCTTTCCTTTGCCCCTCTAATAGGCCACCGGCTACTCCTAAACCGTTCGAAACACGACAACGAAGCTGTCACTTCACGCCGGTATCAAGTGAGCGAGAGGAACATCCGGTCGCGACGTTACAATTCCGCTGCTATGTATGACCTCTTACTTAAAATATGTCAATACTACCGGGAATTTCATTTGTGTTTCATTTTCATTTCCAGTCGGAAAACGCACGAAGTTCTCGCGTCGTAACGCTAACTGTAAATAATAACGATTGCTTAATAAACAATCCCAGGGAGGCTAGTAAATTTTTTATTAGGGCGAGAATAAAATATTATTCAATGCTGCTGCCGGCCCATTTTATATTCGCGTAATGGTTCCAAAGCAAAGCCAGAGTTCATGTGGATAGACAAATATAGATGTGTGAATATTGGATACGTTAAACGTTCCTTGTGTATGTTGAAATTTAGACTTTTAATAGTAAAGACCCACGCAGTGGTAAAATAGCTCGGGTGAGCTGTGCATGTTGCGACAGAGGTGGCGGTTCGAATCCGAGGTCATTGATGTCTATTCATGTCTTATGTATGTGTTCAATTCATAAAATTTTAAATATATTGAATTAAATATATTTTCGTTATTTAGTCCTAACGGCACTTAGCACGTAGTTAGGCTAACGTAGTGGGATAATTCCACAGTTATTATTTTTGTTATTAAATCAAAATCCCCAGGATTTAAATATATTTTATTTTACGTGTGAGTCAATCGTTGTTTGAGTGACTATTCCGATAAAAGCGTTGTAGCTATAATAACATAGCTAATTAACTAATATTATCTTAGTTAATATATGGTCATAGCATTCACCTATTTTGGAAGGAGTTCTGCTTTATCAAAAAAAAAAAGGAATATAAAAATTATTAATGTACTGTATCTTTAATAAGACATGGATACTGAATCGCACCTTTACAACGCTTGCAAGTTCAGCCTCCAGAGGCTAGGATAAACTGCCCAAGAGCTTAGAACTCCTAGAAGGGAAGATATCTACTCATACGAGGTGACAATCTACTCGCTGTCCCTCAATTAAATCCAGCCTAAACCATCTCAGGGAGAAAACCGAACTCTTGGCCTTAAGTTCGAACAAATGGTCGAGAAGAATTGAGGAGGCTGGCTTGAAGACTAGCCATCACTATGTTCCCAAACACTCCCACTTACTAATAAAAAAGCGCAAATTAGGCTATTCTAGCTCCAAGAAAGCTATCTAAGGTACTAAGTCCCAGATAGAGCGGAAATGTTCGCGAATCATTTGGAGGAACACTTCACACCCTTCCCATCCGATCATAGCTGTCACACTACCCGGTACATAGATTCGGTCCAAGTGTTCCTGTAAGATCTATGTATGTATGAAGGTATTCGGAGACTAATCACGCTCCTTCTACCGCTCAGAGACAAGCAGTTAGGATTCCGCCCCAACCATGGAACCACTCATCAACTGGTTAGGATCACCCACTTGCTCACAGTGGCTAGAAACAAAAAAGAATGTTGCCGCCGTCTTCCTCGACATGCGAAAAACATCCGAGTCCGTCTGGCACATCGGACTTATATATAAATGAATTCTGAGTAATGTGATTGTGTTGACACCGGAGAAACCGCCACAATCTACGTGGATGGCACGGCATTCATGGCTGCATCTGTCAATTTGGACTACGCGCGCGGTTTTCAAGCTGTAAAAGGTCCTGTATTTCCTTCCGAAGTGCCTCATGAAAGGCTGGCGATTGACGCAGGTAAGTCGCAAGCGACCACTTTCACCAAGAAAAGCTACACTCTTAGAAGGTTACATATCCAGGGTATCCCCATTCCTGACTGGACTCCGGATTAGCGATGGCTCGATAGACTGAATCCGCCATCAGCCAACAGATAAGTCACCGCCAGCTTAACGCCGCTGCTACGCTCCAAAGCTGTCCCATTGAAAATAAGGATAGCCATCTTCAACATCTATACAGGATCACGATTTACATATTCAATTTCTGCCGGGCATAACATGCCGTCCGAAACGCGCAAATGCAGATATCGAGCAGCCAAAGCCGGGTACTGCGTGCAAATAATCAATGCTCCATGATTCAAAAGAAACGACACAACACTTTATTACCAGAATGTCTCGCATCCTGTTCGATAGGGTGGATTCATCGGGACTCGAGACTCTTAGGAATATCGCGCCCTGGCACACCCGTCCTCCGGCAAATACACACTGCCAAGGCAAGGCACCGGATCTCCCCGTGGAAACTCGTGGCGGAGGCTCTTGCCGAGAGCTGTTCCTATGTCTCTGATAGGAGATCTCTCGGCTTGAGCCTCACGCGTGACGAGTTAGGACATGTGGCGTTAATGCAGAGGTAGGTGGAGGACCTAGTGCAGCAGATGTACAATAGAGATCTAACGGTTGCCTTGCGCCCAGTCCTTGAGCGGCGGATGTGCCGTAGGCGCACACCCCTCACCTTCCGTCTGACGCAAGTGCTCACCGGACACGGTTGCTTCAGTGAGTATCTATGTCCGACGGACCACAGCGTGCCGACGACTCGTTGCCACGATTGTGACGCAGCGGTGGACTCGGCCTAGCACACACTCGAGGTATGTCCGATTTGGGCGGCACTGAGCTGCTATCTGACATTAGTTGTCGGAGAGGACTTGTCAAAGTCGAGCATCATCGTAGCGATGCGCGTCAGCGACGACGAGTCCTACTTCCTTCTGCGAGACCGTCATGTCCCGGAAGGAAGCCGATGAACGGGTGAGAGAGGTCGTACGAAGAAGGCGCTATCTATAGCGCCTTCTTCCGATAATGGATGGACGATATTTAAGTCAACAAATGTTTTCTAACCAAATACAAAGATCTCCTGTAGGACACCACATATCCTCAACCCAATGACAGCGATGTATTGACGAGGTTTGCACCCGAAAAACTCCTGTAGGGAGCAGGACTCCGGTCTAGATCCCCTTTGATTCTACGAGGGATCAAGGGTGAAGACGTAAAAAAGACTAGAACTAAACTACTGAGCCTTTGATTCCAAAAAGAAAAAAAGTGTTATATGCATGCTGCTTCCTGTATTGCGCTTTGTCTCTACCGCCAGATATATTTGGTACATCTCTTACCAGCTGTGGAGAGAAGGTCTTTATGGGCTGGTTTATCTAGTTTGGGTACACGCCAGGGGGGCATAGCCCCTGTATTGGGGAATACCTATTGTCTAGTCGAAAAAGAAGATAAAATATCTTCGAAATTATGTCAAGCGGCACTTGTAAAAGCAAAAGTCACCAGTATTTGGTCCTTTAAAAAAATCAGATACATCCAAAACCGTAATTGCCTACTACGCACATTCCAGGACAGTACTCATGTCTCTTCGTAACTATGCTGTAGCTGTGTCAATTGCTTAGTAATAAAACATTTGCCACATCCAAATCTTACGTTTTCCAACCTAAATATCACGTGTGGATTTGCCATTCAAGCAGTTTTATTGCATGAGATATATAAAGTGATGCATTTGACTAACAACATTCCACACAAACATTTCACACTTATGTTACATCATTTCATTTTTCATTCATGGAATTTTCGCTCACTTCCTTGGAAATACAAACCATTTAAGACTAATTGATTGATATACTTTAATACGATATAATAAAAAATATATAGTTTCGGACTGAGTTTCATTTTATGCTGTGTATTACACAATAACAACACTTTTTTATAGAATAGGGGGCCATCGAGCAATCCGAGATTTTTTACGACTGCCGATGCCCACGAACATCCACGTAATTGCTATGTCGATGTGTTGCCCTCCTTCCCCCCCCCCCCAAATGGGACACCGACATATCACACTAATAATATTATTTCTTTTTTCTTCTGTGAAATTTTCATTTCTGTTAAATGCAAGCTGTTTAGTGTAGAATTATCTGCACCTCTCGGTCGTCTAGGCCTATCTGACTATAAATATTAGATATATGCCTCTGGAAGCTCACAAATCGCACAAAACTCCACAGGTTACCACTTTTAAGGCTGTATTATGAGAACGTGGCATTCCCTCTTACTGACTACTGTCTACTGACGTCAATGAACAGAGTATACCATCCTGGAACATTAGTTTATTGTTCTGTATTAGTATTAGTATTAGTTTAATATTCTAAGAATGATTATTTGCATTTCTGGCAGAACGTTCTCGAATGTTCATAATTACTCTACTGTGACAGTCGGACATGGCGAAGCAAACCAACCACGAAAATAGCAATGATTTTTTTTTCATAGTATAGCAATTTCCGGCTAGCGACGCCCATGAACGTTCGCATAATTACTATGCAAATGTGTTGCCCTCCTTTCCTACTCCCTCCAAAGGACCACCGAATATTCATAAAGAGCAACGCGACATCGCAGACAGTATACTTCAGATCTAAACACAACAAATTCAAATTCTTCATGTTTTGATAGTGTAAACGTTGAAAATAAGATTCCGTTTACACTAAAAGATCAAAAAATTGTACTAGTCTTCTTTGTTCTTTGAGCATAAATCAACTTTAATACAATATGCAACAATGTTATTCGTTGCCCTGTAGTCGGAATATCCATTGATATAATATCACGATGTCTGGAGTTTAGGCGGGCAGGATTTCCTGCAACCAATTTGATAAATTAGTCTCTCTGCTTTATGAAAGTCCCCTGGGGTTGGAACGGGTTATAATTATATTACAATTCTATTAGTTAGAGTACACTTTTTCCAGTAAAAATTCGTAAGGCACATTTGAGTAAGCTGGTGAATGTGTGGCGAGAGCGTAACGAAAACGCGCGGAAGCTGAGAGGAGAATATGAGTTAGTGAAGACACACACTGCTGGTCATCTCCACAGAAATCTGTGGGGGGTTACGGGCATCGAAGCGGACCTCATAACCCGGGTAGGGTCACAAGGGGACGACTATCCCCTCGGTAACGGGGTCGCAATAATTTGCGGCTTTGCCATCGTGGCTTATTGGCTCAGGGGAATGTAGGCCTGTTTAGGGCCTGTGTGTTGTGTGGTGTGTTGTGACTGTGGTGAGTAGTGATTGGGTGGGTTATGCATGTGCATGTGTGATCCTCGTCCGGATCGCAGTCGACTTGGTGGATCACGGGGGGGGGGGGAGTTGACGCCGATACGGTCTCCCGCCAGGTCGCGCGTGCAGCGGGGCCAGGTCGCGTAGATGAGCATGCGGTCCATTGTCTGCCCTATTGAACATAGCGCTCGACAATTGAACCACAAACTCATCCAGCGACTCTATCCGCAAGTCACGCGCGATCACGTCATTGCAGACGTAGCGACCGGCACCCGTGACGACCCACAGGGATATATTTTGCTGGGCTTGCAGGCGTTTCTGCTGGGCCTGGGAAGTTAGTGAAGATAGAAAAAGAGAGACAGCCTATGTTTCAAATATTGCTGTATAGCACGCACACATTTTTCATTCTCTCTTTCCCTCAGTTGACAGTTTTTTGTATTTAGCATCCTATCGAGATATATAAAATCTGCAATTGTGTATTTTTATAGTAAAGAGGTACAAACGAGTTATATGAACTTTTCCTTGACTACCGATGTCCTATAGACAAAAAGCAACACGCTGATAGTCACCTTCCATTGTTCATCACCTCCATCAGCTACTCCCAAACCACACGAAATGTGACAGCATAGCTGCATCTAGACATAGACAACAGCTATGCCAAGCGAGATGTATGTCTCCGCACGTCTTAGCTGAGTTTGACTGCACCGCAGCATATCTCTGTTGTATATCTGTCAAGATATTTACACTGTCTGTCTTGTGATGACAGCTGTGCCAGCTGATGCCTGTGTTAGACACATACAAGATCAAGTACGGTTCCGAAGGCTATGTGATGAGGACGCCTAGGGTGTGTCGCTAGTGACGAATTATAGCTTGCCATCGTACACGTAATACTCCTCAGCTGATGTCCATCTCTTAGGATGCTTGCACAGCCCTCCATATTTCATCCCGACGTAACGCATCAACATATATAAGTATGTAACAATCTCTAAACAAATTCTTCAATATTCCAAATTAATACATATGTATTCCTTCCTCTATAAGTAATATTCTATAGTAATGGATTCAATAGAAAGATCTAGAAGGTAGCATTAGTGTAGACCTATGTATGGCCTATAGAAGTTAAGAGATACATATGTTTTGTTGGTATTTCTCTCGAGCGTGCCTATTCAGTTTCAGAATGTCCTTTGGTTATAGGAGTTCATTCCGCTAATTACTTAACTATATGTATACCACGATTGTATCTTCGTAAAATCTTTCCCAAGGGAGCCATTTCTTCGGGGTGATGGCAAATATTTTTTTAAGTTACAATTATTTTGGCGCGTTAGTTTAGACGAAGCATCGTTTAGTTAGCGCGTTAGCCTACAAGAAATGTAGCTACAAAAGTGCGTGTGTTAAGTACAGAGATACTTTTGAAGTTATATTTATTACTGTAAATGCGTCAGAAGCTGTATTTCTTTGTGTGACTTATAGCTAGTTGTGTTAGTTTTTCGTGGTGGTATGCGCGCGCATGGTAGAAATTTACTCTCATAATCTTTCCTTAAGCGCGTTTCAAAAACTTAGCTACAATAAAACCAGATGACAGGAAAATCTAAAGAAAGTAACACTCTCGTTGAAAAGGCCTATCGTCTAAAGTATTTGTTCCAGTTTAGTTGGTTGTGTAATTGTTGCCTTGCAC
The DNA here is from genome assembly GCA_017140195.1 of Eumaeus atala. NCBI lineage: Eukaryota > Metazoa > Arthropoda > Insecta > Lepidoptera > Lycaenidae > Eumaeus > Eumaeus atala. The sequence goes on along the minus strand of JAFELO010001182.1, from coordinate 475,490 downwards.
CATTACGACTCGAAACAGTACGACTCGACTTGCGATTTACGCCTCGTTCGTTTGATGCCAGCGTGCGGTTAGTCTGGATGAACGTGACGGTAGTGCGGTATAATGGAGGGAATATTATCTGCGTTCTGCATGTAATATTTTAGGGCACAGGACTTTAAAATATTACTTTGGCTACCCATCAAATAGGGTTAGAGCATTTTTTCTTGAACACACTTTGCAAAATCATAATAACAATAATAATAGCAAATAACTTTTTCTTTTTACGACTACCGACGCCCATGTGCATTTGCATAATTATTATGTCGATGCGATGCCGTACTTTCTTCTCCCCAAATGGCCACCGTCTCACCACTCGGCCACTCACAATCCGCACGTGCCAAAAATAAAATTAAAAACAAAAAGCCCAACTGCTTAAATATATTTTAATGTACCCAATTTCACACATGTTGTCAAAACAAATTTAACGCAAGAGGCGTTACGTTAAGGCCTACGATAGAATCTGTCAAGCCGTTTACGCTCTGAGAAGTAATTAAGAAACATAAAATACATGAAATGAAAAATCATTTATTTCATAACTTTTTATGTTACACACTAATGGCAAAGGCCCCTGTACTAGGCTGATGACCTGTATTACTGGGTGCCCCGTTCCTCCGCCACGGCAATTTTAGTTTTGTAACAAAATAAGAAAATAACTTTAAAAAATAAAATACAAAATACATACGTACATCCACGTACTGATACGTACTGACAACGGTCAGTGCTACTTAATTTAACAATCGTATTTTCTTCTACACTTTATATAATGATATTGAAGAAATCGTTTTACCATCAAAGAGTTTTCCTCTCACTGAATGCAAAAAAGTCTTAGAAGGAAAACGATATCAGTTTTGTAGGAACAGGGCAAACTTTTCCTAACTTGTGTCTTATTTTTCTTCGTAGAATTATTCTGTTCACTAATACGATCTTTGAAATTGATTGAGTAATGAGGATTATTTAACACGAAAGCAATTGCCATTGCTTTTGTTTTAGATTACAGAAAAAGGGAAAAAAGAGTTACAAAAAAATTAAAGGAAAATTCCCATTTTTTTAATGCTTTTGTTTAACGTACAATGTAGTAGGTAGGTATTAATGTTCTGGTGGAATTTTTGAACTTGACTACGAAGTAGATAACTTCAACCAGTCGAGTTGAAATTTTGTATACATGTTTAGTTTGGATGTCAATGTACAATGGAAATAAAGAGCTTATTCTTTTGGAGTTATTAATTATCAACTAACATTTCAATCCTAGGCAAACGAAGTAGCGGATGGAAGGCAAACAAGCAGTCAGTCTATACATATGGGTTGAACTCCATCACACCGGGCTAATGGGACACGCAGAACCGTCCGATGAAGATGTATTCTTCTCTTCGCTTCCACGGTAAAAGTTCAGCTCCCAAAAGAAAAGCAGAACCACAACGCGATAACGTGGCTATCGCTCTACGCCAGTATCACGTGCGTGTGACGTCCCTTCCCGGTCGTGTTGGCCCAATACACATGCTGCAAACCGCCTTACTGATCGTTTTGTGTTTACGTCAAGTGCCCCGCGTTTTTACCCTTGTGCTCCTGTTTTTCTACTGCTGCGGGAAAACTCATTTACGCGCCATAGCCGGCCCTGGGTCCAGCCATATGAGTGTTCGCGGCACACTATAGTGCAGCAAACCCACAGAAAAGTGCTTTCGTTGCCGCCTTCGGTGAGGTGCCCCGGAACTACAAATCATCAGGGCACACCCTCGTACTCCTAATATATAATAATATTTTATATTGTTTTCTATAGCATTGGGGAACAAACGAGCAATCGGAGCCCTGCTATGACTACCGATGCCCACGAACATGAGAATAATTGCTATGCCGATGCTATGCCGTCCTTTTCACCTCCCCACCTCGCCAATGGGCCACCGATTAAACATTGCCAAACGATTAGGTACAAGAGCTTCAAACTCTAACCAACAGGAAAAAGAAGAAATGTCAGAGCACAGCTATGATTTTACAATAACATCGTATGAGAGAGAGGTCCTCTTCTGTCGTGCCGGATTAATATGGTGACAATGTAGCTTGGCGCAGCCCGGCTTTTGGCAATTCGGCTCTATCTCCTACTCACATAACACCACCGTAAAATGGCAGCTGCGCTGACGCGTTTTATAAGATAAGAGAGTAGCCGGTGGCCCATTAGAGGAGCCGGCAACAACTCGTTTGTCCATTTATTATGTGTCATTTTATGCGTAACGCAATAATTACAGGATTTAAAATATGCGTAGCTCTTACCGAATTCAAGAACATAACGTGTGTTGATTGGCTCCGTTGACAGTTAAGAAGATAAACGATCAACGTCATTTGTCATCCATGTCCCCCTGAGCGTTGACTAAAACCCTGAGACACGATAATTTATACCACCTTTCAAAACGCTGCAACCGGTTGGAGCCCTTAAGCTTTAACCCATAGAGACTACAGTTGATTGCTGTGTTTGAGATATATCGACTCAATTGCGGATGGACTGTAAAAACGCCCTATTAAATACAGCTAATGAGAATTTTCGCCGATTGATCGATTGCTTATCTGTAAAATTGTTGTTTTATGGTACGTTGGAAAAGTGAAACAATTGAACTACATCCATTCTTGTTATTTGAAACAGATTATCCTGGAAGGATGGTTCTTGAAGTAAAAGTTACCTATGTGCATATAATGTATTTTATTTTGAATATATAAGTATAATGAAACAGAAAGTCTTACGGGCTAAATGACTTATAAATTTTTGAGAAAATTGATCACAGATAGACATACAGCTTTTGGGGACATCGATAAGATCTCCGTTTTCATTGCTCTATGCATTTGTTGTCGAATTTGACATACTGCTACGTAAATATGTACCGGGGATAGTCCAGCAGATTAAGACAAGCGGTAACATCCATGGTAATAGGTCAAAACGGCCGAGTATCTCTCGCTCATATAATACCCTCCTAAAGCCTTGGCTACATTTAAAGTTGTTTTTGATAATTGAATTGACCTAAACGGCGAGAATTCGAATATGTTATTTAATGTCTATTAGATATATAAAATCCAGGAGATGCCTGGTCGGAACGCAGCTATCGCTAGCAGATTGTAAATATATACTTTTGAAGGCAATTAAATCTACTAGCGGTAAGCGGTACCTAAGAATAACGGGCGAAGCTTTTTTTTTTCGGAGGGACCAAATACTGGTTGGCGGTGCTAGTCCAGCCACAGTTCGACTGAAAACGGGCGAAGCTGTACAAGTCTTATAAAGGAACCTACCGCATCATAATCGTAATATCATAAATGCGAAAATTTATATGGATCTATGAATCACGGCAAAATTACTAAACGGATATTGATGTGAACTTGGGAATGTTGTAGTTTATGTACCAGGATGACACATAAGCAAAATAAATACGAACATTTGCATGTGGTTTTGTCTTAAGTCTGTGTGGACACATGCACGGGCAACAGATATAATCTAGCTCCTATTATTATAATGAAATAAAAATACATTATAAAAATCAAATGTTACCTACATTTCATTGCTCTGGATAGGCTCCGTAGCTACTTGATTTATTTGGAAAAACATTTTACCATTAGAATCCAACATTATCACTGGTTAACATAATATAATAATAAATTCTTGGAGCTATTACACACCACGTTAGGCCAGCCCTGTACTATTACACACCACGTTAGGCCAGCCCTGTACTATTACACACCACGTTAGGCCAGCCCTGTACTAAGGACTGTAAGGACTTGTGTCACAGGCACTAGGCCATGACTTAGGCCTCCATCCCGTGATCTCTGGCGTAACACGCGGATTAACCGCCAGGTTACCAACTCAGCCCGCCGGTCGGTCGTGTAGCTAAGCTACATAGCATTTTCTAAAATGTTATAAATCATTATGAAAACTTCAATGATTATTCTTTAAATAGTGGTTGCACTTAACTCAATCTATATAACTAGAAAAAATATTTTAAATATCAGTGTACCATACATTGGAAAGACTAAATAAAAAAATGTAACGAATTGTATAAAAAATCGCAATTGCAGTAATCATTGACAACTAGCTGTCGGGATAGACACTATTCTGTCTTAAATTTAATATGCTGGCAAAGGTAAAATTTGTAATTTTCCTATTTCTGTTTTAGTTTTTTCCATATTTTGTGAAATATCCGTGCGAACGCGACGGACTGCTAGTGATCTATATGTTCGAAAAACCATTTTTCTTCTCACCCAGATAAGGGTGTAAAGTGTATCACACGGAATATCAATCAATCAAAGAGTAAAGAACTAGGTATTGGGTGGGCTGATAACTCCGACACGTTCCTAATCTTTCATCTCGCGGTCGGAGGCGATACATTTTACGCGTTCTCATTTTATACTTGTAAAATAATATTATGAAAAGGAAATGTATATATTAGTGTGTTCGAAACATATAACCACAAAAACTATTGCACAAATTTTAAAACATCTTTCACCATTACGAAGCTATATTATCCCTAAACATCTCCATTTTAAGTGAGCTGAACATCACCAAACGGCTCTCGACCATCTACCGAGAGAGAACCCTCAGTTTCTTCGGTCTTATTACGCGTTCATCCAGGCATGGACTGGAGAAACTGATAATTCTGGGTTAAATGTAGGGCAAACGCGCTAGTGGTCGTGCTCGAATAAGATGGTGAGACCAAATTAGAGATGCTCTCGGGGGTCGCATACCATTGGGCCGACGAAGAAGGAGTAGAATTATCCCTAACGAATGGTGGTATCAATCTATAATTATAATATAAAGCGAAATAATTTGTTTGTTTGAAAGCGCTAATCAAAGTAGCCACGGGCCCATGAGGAAAAATTCTTTTAGTTTTAAAAAGTCCAGTTATCGAGGAAGGCTATGTACGCTGAGACTAACATGAACAGAATTACAATGTTGACATCGCGACTTGATGCTAGGTACTATGCAACAACAGTGGCAAACACCCTGTATCATAGGTGAATATATAACTGGCAATGAAGATGGCCTTAGACAGCCTCCTTGGTGGTGGATTGACGACTTGCTTAAGTAGACGGGGAGCCTCTGGATGCAAGCAGATTGTCTCCGTGACCTGTGACGCTCAATGCGGGAGGTCTGTGTACCGCAGTGGACGTCGTTCGGCTGCTGATGATGATAATCGTTAAGAGCAAAATGTGCATAAGCCTACAAAAAAAAACCTTAAATTTTTTCCATGATTATAATTAATACATTAACGAATTTACTCCATCGCAGATGTATAAGTAGCTAGAAAGGATTTTGAAATGATCATTTATAATAGTTAATTTAAACTCGATGTAATAAAAACGTATCATGATAAAAAGACTATCCACTTGGTAGCGAGTCCCAATGGTCCCCATTGGGACACCGCGCCCGCACGCAACATTGGATATGGATATCCAATGCTTCATGCGGATTGTGAGTTTCTGATGGCCCATCGGATGTGAAGCAGGAAAAAGAGAAATTCAGCCCCCTTTCCTTTTCGTAGAACAAATATGTGCATCTAAAGGCACCAGTTGCTCGT
>JAFELO010001182.1:415744-466045 GCA_017140195.1 Eumaeus atala | reverse complement strand
GAAACGCGACGATGACGATGTCACATTACGGCGGTGTTATGTGCGAGAGGTACCTCCCCGGTCGTGCCGGCCCTATCCGTTGCACAGGAGGAAGTAGTGTCATGCACTATGCATGGCACTAACTCCTCCTATGCAGAATGGCACTACCACTTCCTAAAAAGTAGTATAGAAGGAGCCTTCGAGGCCTACCGATGCATTGCCCTAAATTCTTTCTTCCGTCCAATAAACTACCAGCTATTCGTAAACCGTACATAGCGCGACAGCATAGCTGCCACTTATGGAGATCTCATGCGAGCGAGAGACACCTTCCTTGTGCTGCCAGCCCCTTGCGGCTGCAATGCAGCATAGCACTAACTTTTACTTATATGTGTTACGAATGTATAACAATACTAATCTTGCATTCAGTCATCGCGACGAGCAACGCGTCCTCCAACCACTCGCACCAGAAATACGTTGAGAGAATTGCATTTTTGCTATGTAATTTTATGCCAAAAATTAAATTATCCCTTCACTAGTGAAGAACGTCATTCAAGCCATTGCCCACAAGATGCTATATGAAGCGAAGCGAAGTTAACATTTCACAGACAGATACATTTTTTTGTATAAGGGAGAGTATTTTTTCCGATTACTTGTTCCGTGGTAGCGAAGAGAAGCTTAACATAGCTTCATCAGATTGCATAAGGGGGGAATGAGTTGTGAGAGCCTTGTGATAAGTAACTAGGCTGTTATACCGTGTATAATAGATGTATATCTTTAATTTATTATGTATGGTAAGTTTTTTATAGTTATCGACGAGAGATATGCTATTTTGGAATGAGTCATTGTATTTTTAAAACATTTAAACATTTTTAAAGCATCACCCGGCGATTTCACCCACTTAACTCCTTATTGTTAGTCTTTACGTGGTATATAGCCCATAGCCTTCCTCGATAAAAGGACTATTCAACACCAAAATATTATTTCAATTCGCGTTCAAACAAAGTAGGGGAGCAAAAGTAACCAGAGCATTTGATGACTACCGATGCTCATAGATATCCGCACATTTTTCATAAAATGCATTGCCCTCATTTCCTTCTCAACTCCAATTGACCGCACTCACAAACAGCTCGAAACGCGACAGCACAGCTGCCAATTTACGACAGTGTCATGAAACCAAGAGGTACAGACCATATTCCATATTATCACATCCGTTTAGGGGTTGAATTCCTGAAACTCCTTTCTAAATGCTCACGCAAAATGAAAGGCACGACATGGGCACGAGTGACAGCAGATCGGCTGTCTTGGCCTTCATTGAGAGAGGCCTATGTCGACCACTTTGGTTGACAGTCTGATGGACTAATGTTAAGGCTAAATGGTGAACTAGACTGTTCATTGTCTCTAAAAAGTAACCAGATGGATTGAATCTTTTGCCTTTTTTATTGACTGCTCCAGTAAGTGTCCAGTGCAGCTTCATCAGATACTAAAAGACATGTCGGGAGACGGTCCAGCTGAGATTGTGGTCTCAGCTGGACCGTCTCCCTCTCACTCCCCCATCTTTATCAGCTCACGCGGCAGCGCACAGTTGGCCTTGCATTATAGTGGGCGTTGGAAGAGCTCGTTGAACTATCATGGCTGGGAGGACAGTGCTGGCCTCCCACTACGGGCGGGTGATAGGACTCGTGCCGGTCAGTTGTAGTGGTTAATAATGAACACAGACCAGCTCGTTGGCAAATTACGTAAGGTACTGGAATTTTCTCGTATGGCTGCACTAACATCATCGTTCTGATTATTCGGATTCGAACGTGTGTGCTGTTGTCTGTCCTAATGTGGTGATTGTGGATTGAATCGTATACGTCACATCCGAATACCTCGGACGGGGTTTAGCGTACCAGGGCCGGGGCTGTGGTGATTAATCTGTGTGCGTTCTGTTTTGGTTTGTTACGTGTTACAATTGTCGTCATTTCGTAAGCTCGTTTTGCTTTACAATATGAAAGTCACATAGAACATAAGACTATGCAAATATCACATCGCCAAACAATTTCTTAGCTCCTTCATCACCATAAGTACCTATTGTACATTTCATATTCCTATCGATGACGTGAAAGGGTGTTCTTTTACCCAGGTTTTACTAATAAAAGTAAAAATTATATTTAATAATTAGTGAAAATTGTATCAAAATAGTTTTTATTCATAAAATGATACACACTCCAACTATACTGTTGAATACTTAAATATATATATATATATAATATACCTTTCATATGTCGAAATTGTAAAACATCCAGTTAAACGACTTATCGCTTGAATAACTGTTATTGTATATTTGAAATTTAAATGTTCGCAGAGTGCCTCGCTTCAGTACAGGAATAGCACTTAGTGACAGCTATGTTATTTAGTGTGGTTCGGTATGGTTGCAGCCCCTACACTGTATCTGTCAACATAATGTTATATCTTAAAACGTTTTTTTAGCTTTTTATAGGTTCTGTGCCTGTTACACGGTAGATGAATCTAGCTAGCACGTTATCTCATCTGTCTGAATATGTATATACAATATATATGAAAAATCTTGATAACAATTCTCAAATATATGAAAAACAATAATATTAAATATATTTCCGTAGCCAATTACTCGTAACACAACTTCCATACGGTACTTGTTACAGGGTTTGAGTAGCGCACTGTGATTAGACCACAAACATTATCATTATTGTTATATAACAAGACATTATCATTATTGTTATATAACAAGACATTATCATTATTGTTATATAACAAGACAAAGTCTTCTAAAAGTGCATTGTATGTGACTGAACCGATTTTATTATGACTTACGCCAGTAGATAGTACAATTCCCGAGAATGGTTTCAATATGTAATTTGCTAAGCTGTTCGTCATTTACAGGCGATACCGGCGTGGATTGCAAGTAATATTTAATGGTTCGGTGTTAAATCTAATATCGCTATGACGACTCTACTGAATTTGAGAGCCTAGGTCGAACGGTTTAGTTCGAATTTGAGGGCACATTACAGGCGACATTAATCCTTCATTTTTTTAGATATACTTATATGGGCTTTAGTGTACCAGCAAATAAAAGAGATGTTTAAAGTCATTACTCTACACACATATTCCTTCATGTCCTATTTGGCTGCAATGCAAAAATTGCAGTAATTTTCGCAGAAATACTCAAAGTTACATCAGTTAAACTTACTTTATACAAATAGATTCAAAAACAATTTACCATTTTTTTCGATTTCACTGCATTAGATAGAGGCTTTGCATAAAGCATTGCAGCGGAATTGGGCCGGCACGTCCATGATACGTCCAAAAAGGGACATCTTCGATGCCGCGTTTTGTGCGGTTGCGAGTAGCGGGTGGCCCATTGGGGGAAGACGTGAAAAGGAGAGCAACGCATCATAGTAACAATTCCAATATTAATGGTCGTCGGTAGTCGTAAAAACGCTCCAAATGCGCGTTTGTCGCTCTATGATATAAAAAAAAATACATTTTGCCACATCTAGTGGATACATGCCGCGTCCACCCCCTGTTTACTTAGCGTGAAGATCCTACAGTGAGTGATCGGCTTATTTTGGCGTATATAATTAAAGCACAAAGGATATGTGTACACAGCCACACCTTCGGCACATCCTTTACTTAATTATAAAGCTGTAGCCCTCATGCTATAGGACATTGCTCAATAGTCCTTGTCTTGATATAGAGATTTTTTTTATAGAACAGGGGGAAAACGAGTAATCGGTGCCATTATTACGACCACCCACTCCCATAAACATCGACACAATTACTATGTCGATACTTGGCCCTCTTAATGGGCCACCAGCTACTCATAAATCGCACGAAACGCGACACAGAAAATGTCACTTTACGGCGGTATTGTGTGAGCGAGAGGCCGGCTCAATTCCGCTGAAATGCAACGCAAATGAAAAGCAAATGTTGATAAAAATTAATATTTGAAAACAGGTGACTGTCAAAATTTATCTTTAGTTATTGTCTCAGTTCATCATTAGTTTCATTCGGCTGAGATAAGGAGTTATCAAAAGGATTTGGCAAAAATATGTGGCAGTTTTCTTCTCAGCCTATCACTTCACGCTGTCTTCCAACGCAGAAGTAATGAATGTGATAAGTCACAGAGGTAAGATTGTTCTAAGATACCCCTTCGCGTTGTTACCAACCATATCAACTGAAAACCAAAGATAATCGGAAGAGCTAAAAAAACTTTACACAGTACTAAAGTAACTAACATCGTACACATTGCGCAATTTTATTTTGTTGTTTATAACTTAACGCAATCTTATCCCTCCACTCCTCCAACTCCAACTCCATTTATATCGAATAGTGGATTTATACACAACTATTTTATTACAAGCAGTGGAATCATAGAACCATTGTACTCGAGTATCGCGATGTAAGAGATATAGCGGTATAAGAGCATATGAAAGCTTTATGTCATGTATAAGCAATACTGATATGGCTACAAAGTAAAAGAAATGAAAGCATAAAGAAAGCTATAACAGAAGATATTTCCGATGTTAGGATATTCGACGGTAAATTCGTCGGACTTTACAATGTACTTTTATAGCATGCACTCGTAAACTGAATCCTCAAAGGGACGTAACATACTCACGGTCGGTTAGACAACGAAACGTTTGAAAAGAAGAGAAAACTAAGAAGATCTCCTTGTTAACGTATAGAGAAATTTTATTCTAAAATTTGACCTGCATGGAGTTTGTAAGTTAGATGTAATAATGTTGTATAGGTACTCTTTGACGAGCCTTAGGTATAATTAAATACGTAATTAGATGTTTGATTTAATGTTGTGAGATCGCTGTAAATAGTTTTAAGATCTGACGATGCAATAAATAAAAAAGGGTATAAGCCACATGTTGCTACACTATCATCACCCCATGGTTTCGCCTGCATATACTATTAGTCGACCACAAAAATAATTTTTCAATTCTGGTTTGTATTTTCTGAGATCATGGCGTTCAAAGAAACAAACAAACTTTTCAGCTTCATATTATTATTATTATTATTATTATTATTATTATTATTATTATTATTATTATTATTATTATTATTATTATTATTATTATTATTATTATTATTATTATTATTATTACCAATAGATTTATTTGGAATCCAATATTAAAATAATTGAAATTAAGTTCTATATAGAGTCCTAAAACGCCGTCGTGACATTAATAAGCAAGACAGGTTTGACTATTTTGCTAACTCCAGCCAGGTTATGAGGGAGACAGATTATTTTATAACTTTTTTATATAGCATAGGAAGACAAATGACTAATTGGAGCCTTCTGACGACTAACGACGCCCATAGACATCTGCATTATGGCATGCATGACAGCAGCAGCGTTGACCTCCTTTCCACCTTACCTTCAATAGATCACCAGATACTCATAAACCACACGAAACGCAACACCGTAGATATGACTTTACGCCGGTATCATGTAAGGGAGAGGTACCTCCCCGTTCGTGCCGGCCCAATTGCGCTGCAATGCGACAGGGAACTATCTCTTACATAGTGTGATCTATACTAAGTGTGATCACACTTAGTACAGATCGTAGAACATATATACATAATTTATTTCTCTTTATTGTTACCTATAGCTTAATATCTTAAATATTAAGCATAAGGCAACGGTTAATTTCCATCAATTATTATCATTTACCAAGTTCACATATTACGTGGTCACATATAAGAGGTAACCACTACAACATAAGTCCTACAAAGGCTTCTTACGCAACCGTCGCTAACCAATTTACAGTATATGCCGTACAGTATACAAAGCTTTACTAATAAACCTATTTCATTACACTTTTATTAGTTGGAATTTCCTATTTCATAGATTGTCAACCTTTTCAGCAACGGCGGAACAGTTGGGATGTTGTAGCCGTTTTTCGAACGTGACAATATAATTTAGCAATTTCATTAGGAAGAGGTTGTATCCCATGTTGTATAGCAGCTGAGTGTCTCGCTCATGTTATGCTGTTGAACATCCCTTGGCGCATTGCAGGTGTGAGAGGGAAGAAAAACAACGCATTTACGTAAGAATGATGCAGATGTCTCGGGTGTAGTTATCGAAAGGCTTCGACTAGACGACATTTTTCCTTTTATAATATAAAAAGGAATAAAGTGTGATAAATAATTGGAAGATGTGTCATTGATAATTTGCAGCCGAATTGGACTGCTGAGGTTAGAGCGGTACTGTTATTTGTTCATTCAATTTGAAATTGAATGTAAAGTTATGAATATGTTTCGTGAGGTTTGCAATAATCTCCTGGCTCTTGTGGGGATTCGAGAATAAGAGGACTATTCATCTCTGTACCGACTATTTGGACAAGTAAGTGTGAGCATCATTAGTCACTAAGCGCCTTCGTCAGGTTATTTACTCACAAATCGTCAAGATACGTGAAAATCCAAGTGCACTTGTTTAAATATTGCAAAATTATTTCTGTTACACCGCAACATTTTGAGATATTTGAAAACATATTTAATACATGACAATTCTTTAAGAAATGACCCGACCGCGTCGGTATTTCCGGATCGATATAATTTAGATATTTTTGTTTGTGTATATACACCAGCAGTTTTACAATTAGAAATCATTTTATGAACAATTAAGCTACATTGTGTCAGTTATATTATTGTAAACCTACCAAATGTATACACATTAGAGATCTTTATAAAAATAGCTCAGACTGGCTGTGATAATCACTTAGCACTATAGCAGACTCTCTTGTCCCCTTTGATATAAACCAAAATAAAAAATAAATTTTATGTACAAAATACTTTAATTTACTAATTTACTGTCTTAATTTTTATCAACTGTTTTATGGAACTAAATAGTAGTATTTAGTACCTTTTTATTAATTGAACGAGCGGACGTTTGTGGCTATGTATTGTGGCGTACGCACTACGTACAAAGTCAAAGGCAGGGCAGCTAGCAATATCCAAATTAATTCTCGTAGCACACCCCAAAGGTTTCTCATCTCTGTCATATATATTCTTTATGCCTAGATAGCCATATTTATTTAATATTGTAATAAAATGTGAACATGTTATGACTGCGATCTTCTAATGGATTGTATGTCTTTCATTCGTGACAAGTCTGTCCAGAGTTGTATCTACGATCTCAGAAAAAAAAATAGTTTAAATTCATTTTTATACTGTCGTAAATTGTTCTTACTATTAACTTATATTTACCGTTTTATCAGGACTAGAAATTGTGCTATCTCTCCTCTATCCTCTCCTATAGCTAATGCAATTAAAAAAACATTAATGCATAACCACCATTTCCGATGGCCAAATTGGGTGGCATTCAGGAAGACAACGCATCTACACAATCTATTGTTGTGAGGTTGTTAATGGCCGTCGCGTCGACAGTCACAAAACGACACGATTTTTTTAGTCCTATAATTAGCATATTCATCGTTTTAAATCCGTACTGCTGGACGTAAATCCCCTTGCCATCTGCTTGCTGTAAATAATCTAACATTAAACGGATTAAAATATTCTTTTTTGTTTATGCTCCCATTATCAAGACGGATCTAACGAGCTCTAATGTTCAAATCCATCAAGTCGTTCCTATATACATACTCAAATACATCCAGATATATATACAACCGAAAAGCATTTCCCTCCTTCTGATGCAGTCGGATAAAAAGTGGAACCCGCACGATTGATTCGTATACACGACAGCACGCTACACCCATCAACAATCAGTAGTAAACGTAGTAGTTAATTAATCTTAAACGCGAATGACAAGGACAGCTGACATGAGTGGTGGCGATAAATTAGCGTAAGTGCAGTTACGTGGTCTCACATAGGCATCTGATATACCTAAAAGCCATGGAAAATAACGATGTATTAGACGTAGCTACTTCGCATAAGCGTAGCCACTTCGGCTGCGAATACAACGTAGTTATACTTAAGGGATATTACCCTGCAGTATAACATACAGTACAGCTTATAAGGGATGTTGATATACAGTAGGTATCTGGTACATCTAAAAGCCACGAAAAGTTAACGTTGATGTAGCAGCCGTAGCTGCTTCGCATAAGCGTAGCCGCTTCAGCTACAAATACAAAGCAAATACACCTAAGATAGTTACCATGCAGTATATTTAGCAGTTGCTTATATTGAATGTTGCTATACAGTAGGCATCTGGTACATAGAAAAGTCATGAAAGTTAATGATACTGATAATGGTGATGTATGGAACAAAAATATACTCATAAGGCACCTTAATCACACACGTGTATCAGTATATCCAGCTGTGAGTTATTATCCGCGCTGGCTAAATGCTCACACTGCTTCCTTTATGTCCGTCGCTCACGCATGGTGTTTCCACCATAAGGAATATTCGGTTACTTTTTTTTAGTTTATTTTTATAGCATAAGGGGGCAGAGGAGCAATCGGATCCTTTTGACGACTACCGGGGCACATGGGCATTCGCATGACTGTTACGCAGATGCATTGTCCATCTAGCATCCCGTCTCCGGCCCACCCCCGACGGGCCACCGGCCACTCAAAAACCGCACGGAAAACGATAGCGACGCCATCACTTTACGCCTACGCCTGTATCAATTGAGCGAGGCGTACCTCCCCGGTCGTGCCGGCCTAGTTCCGTTGCATAGGAGGATGTAGTGTCATGCACCATGCACTACCTCTTTCAAGAATGTTTATAGTAATATATAAATAATTTGTTAACTTTAAGAAGTAATTATGTTTAATGCAATATTAACTTATCAAGTTCATGATGTGCTGGATTTTAAATTCAAAGATTTGACATTCAACTAACCACTAAAACAACTGCAAGAGTCCAAGATCTCTCTAATCTCGTCTGATTGGTGACAGGGCTCCTAGTATACTAGGAGTTATGTATGTGTTAGTGGTTTAACATGCCTGTCGAAACACCAAGACCGTAAATTTGTATCGTATGGTGTTCTTATTAATGCTGTCGCCATACACCAGTTGAATCGGGGTAGCATGACGTGTAGTAACTGCTTACTACTATAATGAGGCCAATCTTACAAGCGCGAAACGGCCCACGGAAAGTTGTGTTAGTAAGAAAATGTATATCATCTAATTATCTGGTTGTCTGTTGGTGTCTCTCTGCAACCAGGTGGACCGTCTGTGCGTCTTAGCCACGAATGTAACAAAACCAAGTAACATTGGAATGCTAAACATTTTCGTAGGAATCCGTTTATTTTTTTAACTGTCGTAATGGGGGTCATTTGTGTGAGTCTTTCGGGAAATCTTTGTCGAAATGATTATCTTAACCGACTAGCTATCTACGAACTTCGGGATTATTTACATTTCTAAACGTTTACACGCAATCATCATCAACGGTAACTTTGTAATTTTTTTATATGTTGGAATCCTGTGGTACAGAGCGACGAACCAGAGTGGCTGTAAAGCCGACGCCTTTACTTGATTGCCATCATCAGTTACGACGCACCCTTTTACCATACTCATGCTTACGTTCGATGTAGATGTATTCTTAGGAAACCATTTTTTATAGTTACAGAACGGCAAAAGAGATTTGAGAGAATTTGAGAGAGAGAGAGAGAGGCGACTGCCGTGCAGATGTTTTATTTAGTTATTGTCATGTAGATGGGAGAGAGCCGGCCCATGATTCACTTTTATTTTCAATGTGGGGAAATTAGTATTCTAGGCATTTTAAATAGTTGTTACACAAACATGTTTCGCTCCTTTCTAAAAGGTCTACTGTTCAAGATACTTGAAACTTACAAGCCGCATGTAACCGGAGGCATGTTTGTGATTTTGCAGCGGTATCATATGACTAAAAGGTGCATGACGTGTCCAGCTAGTGTCTATCATCTATCTATCAACGCCAAATGATATCTGTACAACTGTTTTGCAGATTCGTTGCCTTGCTCTCTTTATTCAATGGGCATGACGTGATGTCATTGTACAGTTTCGCGGGTATCATTTGAGAAGGAAGTACCTCCCCGGTTGCTGCCCAATTCATCTACAATACAGCATAGCTACCTACAAAGGTGGCAGAAGATGAACCGACACATTCTGATGATGGTGATGATAGCACATCAATGGAAACCAACAAAAGTGTCATGATATTTTCCCGCGACGCAGGATATCAACATCCCTCAATTCAATCTCAACAAAACACAAAACCTGACCTTGATACTATTGTTAGAATGTATTTATAACACATTAGTTACATTTGAATAGGTTTTAAAAGAAAAATAACAAAAATACACACAAGTAATCGGGAACACCGTTTATTATTATAAGTTTTGAGTGGGACGTTCGCGGGCCTTTATAGGGGACTCCTCTTCCGTGCGAGCGACTCCTGTCTAACGAATAGGGTTCAAGCTCATGAGCTTCGGCGGTTATACTTAAATGTATCTTAAGCCATCGGTGTTGCGCCTGATTTCTCCCACGTCAGTCCCACCAAAATAAGGGAATAGGTGAACAGAAAGTGCACTTGTGTCTGCTCATACACTTTAGGAAGAAGTAATGTCATGATGTATAGGAGGAGGTAGAGCAATGCATGGTACATGACATTACATCCTTCTATGCAAACAGAATTGGCACGGCACGACCTGGGAAGTACCTCTCGCTCACTTTATACCGGCGCAAATTGACAGCGTCGCTGTTGCGTTTCGTGCGGTTTGTGAATAGCCGCTGGCCCATTGCGGGGAACGATAGGAGGGCAACGCATCTGCGTAACAATCATGCGAATGTCCACGGACCAGAGAGAGGATCGACTGGGCTATCTATAAGGATAGCCCAGTTGACTTCACCATCGCCGGGCAGCTGTCTACCCCAGACAAGGTGGAGGCCGCCACACGCCGCATCACGGAAAAAATCCGGGAAGCGCGGGCGGCGGAGACCACCGTCATACCGGTGACAGCGCGCCGGCGCGGTGAGCTGCCCCCCGAGCCTACTGTCGGACCTGCAGAGGAAACGCCAGATGAGGAAACTCTGGGCCCGTACCCGCTGTCCGAGGATCACGACACAACTTAATTTGGCCGAGGAACTGTCTGTGAAGGTGAGGGATTGTCGTGGAGCAGGCTGGGAGAGTGCAGTCTTCCATGCCGGCGAAAACGGCACCAACCTGCACGCCCTAAACAGACGTCCCACGACTCCAAAAACCACCATTACTCCACTCCTAGACACTAAAGGCGCGAAGCACTACGGAGCGCAGACACGCGCCGAAGTGCTCGCATCATATCTACACACACAGTTTTCACCACACCCAGCGGCGCCGTCGTCCGCAGATCACCACGAGCGGGTGGAGTGCCGAATTCGAGAGCTCCTTCAGAGCCCGAATCCACCGCTCAGCGGGAAGGATTTCATCTCCCCGTCTGAGCTGCGGAGAGTCGCACTTCACCTCTCGGGGCGCAAAGCTCCAGGGCCCGTTGACACCCCCCTCACAGCGCTGGTGATGATGCCTAGGCGAGCAGCCGTGGCTCTTACACAGATCAGAAATGGCAATCTCCGGACTGCCCACCTTCCGGAGACCTGGAAAGAGGGGAGAGTCATCGTTTTGTCAAAATCGGGCAAGCCCTGAAGCCTGCCCGGAAGCTACCGGCCGATAACGCTATAATGTCGGACAAAAGGAGATGCTTCAGGTAAATTGCTTTCTTTCACTCCATCCTCATCTTCGCAGACTAGCAATGATATTAATGATATTATAACCACTTACAAAATCCATGGCAATTTTAATGTAAAAGAAAAAACGCTATCAGCCTAACACTTCCAGTAATATCTCATTAAATAAGGGCTGGTAACAATGCATCCCCATTTCGCACGTGACTGACTTTTTGGTATCGATTAAAATTATATATTTGTTCAGTTCTTTTAACTCACCCCATACAAGTACTGTGTTAAATTAGATCGTTGTTACATGTCCAAGAGTATGTTTTTTGACAAAGCATACATCTGGTCATGATTATGACGATGATAGTTTTTACTGTATATATATATATATATATATATATATATCATACTTATGATAAAATCATACAAATTCCTATAGTTTAAATGTAAAACTTTTGAATGTTTATTGTTGTTTCACGTTTTTTGTAAGAGGTAGTGCCAGTATTAGGGGCACCGCCTTGAAGTGACAGCCAATTATTTAACAAGCCCGACGTTTCAGAAGCTTTACAGCAAGCAAAGTCACAGTTGGGCTGAGATGACAGATGTCTTGATGTTACAAGTTTTCTGAAACTTATAATTTTAAATTTATTTAAAACTAAAATTATAATTCTGCGGGTACTAACATCTAGGCATCTGTCATCTCAGTCCACCCGTAACTATGGTTGCTGTAGAGCTTCTGAAACGTGGGGCTAATTAAATAATTAAATAAACCACGATAGAATCCGTAAAAGTAGTTGTATTATATTATTTTGTTTTTATTTTAATGTGTTTTCGCAAATAAATTAAAAATAATCGGAGCGTTGTGTGTTACATATATTTATATATTAGCAAGTGGGGAGCTATTTGGTATACAACACTACCACTAATGAGCTCCAAACCTAATTCCGGAATTCGATTATAATCTATGCCATTATAGTCCATTTTATCAAACCAGTTGGAGTACAATGCAATCTTTACAGCATCTGTGCTTTATTTATCCCCGTTTCCAATTGTCTGCGAGAGATGGATCACGGGGACTCAGATTACATCTGTGATACTATTGATGTCACCATCTTCGCATTGTTGGGCTCCGATGTTCGGCCATGCGAGTTTTTATCGGGGTATCAAATAATTCACCGCTTCGTAAAGTCCAATTCAAGTGATAGTATATTTGGAGATCTGAGGCACAACGTTGGCCTAGCTATGTCCTGAGTACTGTAGGGAGCTGTTATGTGTACTACACGACGAAGAGTATATGTAATATTTCTTATAAATTTGTGTAACTTTATAGATTTAAGTTTTGATGGTCGAATGGCGCAGTGTGAACGTAGGAAGATATGCCGAGTACGGTAAAGGTCATGAATGTTTATCCTTGTATTAATATTAATGTATTTCTATTAATAAGATCTCATATATGTAATGGTGCTTGAATTTATAAAAAGAATGTTAAAGAGGTTGCAAAACG
This sequence comes from Eumaeus atala, assembly GCA_017140195.1. Lineage (NCBI taxonomy): Eukaryota > Metazoa > Arthropoda > Insecta > Lepidoptera > Lycaenidae > Eumaeus > Eumaeus atala. The sequence goes on along the minus strand of JAFELO010001182.1, from coordinate 452,938 downwards.
TGCACTGCATAGAACAAGGATTTCCTAACGTAGATGATCTTCACAAGTTGGTATTGTTTTATAAATATATATATATATGCACAGCTAAACATTCAGCTGGGAGGAATTCGAACCAGCAATCGCTAGTATATCCTCGTCCATACGCTGGCAAGGTTAATATTCCGCCAACCCATGGTATAAAGCAATATTTTAAGATTTAGCATGAGGTAGAACCATCGCCCATTTAGTTCTACCCCGCTATATCGGACACTTTCTATATTTGATGATATTTGGGTCAGCTATCTGACCTGTGCAATTTGAATATAGTTCTGGATAACAGAAGGGAAATCGGGCTCCATCCTATATTAGGCCAAATTCAAATACACGTAATAATAATACAAAAACACGGGTCGCCAGGATACCCGTGTTGTCCTTCACCGTAAGCACACAGAAAAGGTACCAAAGTTAGGAAGACTCATAAATACACTGCGAAGTGCGAACCTACCCACATACACCTGGAGGCATGCATCATTGCAGCCGAAATATGCAGGAACGACCAGAGAGGTGCTTATCGTAACATGATACGTAGAAGTGACACGTATACGGTCACGTTTCATGCGGCTTACCACCTTCCAGTGACTCATCGGTGGGGAAGAAGGGAAGCAGGATAAATTTTCATTTCAATTATCCGGTTGGCCGCCACATGTCTCCGACTACTCGTTTATCTCTTTAAACTATAACAGAATCGATTATATTTATTTCATACACAATATGCAATATATTAAAGCGGTATCTATATTAGATATTTTATATTCCGCCCCACCGAGGCCAGATTTCATTAAAATAATATTTAACACATTTATTAAGTTTGTTCAAGGCATAATCCACGATTACTTGGGGTTATTCATTCCCGACAATGGGAAATATGAGTCCTCTTTGTTGGTGAGGCTATAAAAAAATCAAAATACGTGTTATATTAGAAGAACCCACCCTTCGTTATGAAATTATGGTAATATGACCATATTGTATCCCTCAGTTAAAGTTTATAGCTTTTATTGCATTGTAATAGGGTTCGAATTTGATTGATGGGCTATGAAAGGGGGTCTCGTATAAAGAGATTATTAGAAAATATCTTACCAATACAAACTTCGTCGTGTGCGTAAGATCCATACACTTTCGAGATCATAACACCGTTAAAAGTTTGTAGGACATTAGTGAAGTAACACGTTTCTTTTTCCTTTTTAAAATACATGTACCAATATAACAATAGAGGGTCCCAAAATGTTTATTTTGAAATGAAGTTGGCACTACAGTGGCAATTCGCATAGACCTACTTATTTTGAATAATAAAAAAAATATTATAATTTTAAATTTTAAGAAGAGTAATGCCATGCTGCGTAGATGGAGGTATTGCCGCGCATGGAGCATGACACTACATCCTCCTATGCAACGGAATCGGGCCGGTACGACCGGGGAAGTATCTCTCGCTCACACAATACCGGCGTAAAGTCTTCAGTGTCGCGTTTCGTGCGGTTTGTGAGTATCCGGTGGCATATTGGGGGGGATGCCATCACGCTTAGACTAATAGCCGTTATGCTGAGTTTTCACAAAACAACCGAGTCTCCATATTTAGACTCCAAAATTCAAAATGCAGCAAACCTAGAACACAATAGAGTAACCGAGGCAACGAAAGATACAGATCACGACTATGTATGACACGATATAGTATGAGAACTTGATACAAATACTCGTTACTCCCGTGTCCAGTCCAGTCGTGACCACGGTTGCTGTAAAGCTTCTGAAACGTCGGGCTAGTTAAATAATTAAATAAATCGCGATAAAATCCGTGAAATAGTTTTATTGTAACTCATTCCATATACAAAATTCTTTTTATACGACAATACATAGACAGACAGACAGTACATACATATAATCTATACATAAATATGCGTCGAAAAAAACCCCATCCATTTTTTGAAGAATTACGCCGATGGAGCTATTTTAAATTTGGAACAGTTGAAGATTGTGTGGAAAAGATGTGAAGAAAGCATTGGCTCTTCCACATAATCTCCAATGTGTTGAAATATTGATTTTAACACAATGTGCATTAAAGGTTATTATTTTAACAAAATGATGCGATACGCTCCACGGCACGCACATGCACATTAAGTTGCTTAAGACCATTGTAACACAAATCTTATAATAAAAGTATCGACTTTCAAACACTATAATTTGTAATTTTTTGTCCAAGAAGGTTTGCTTTATAATTGGGATCGCATTTCGATTACTGGGCGTTCAATGGTATAATTTAACATATTGATGTCTTAAGTTTACGCGAATGTTAGTCATTACAATAGAACTACTTTTACGGATTTTATCGCGGTTTATTAAATTATTTATGTAGTCCGACGTTTCAGAAGTTTTAATGCAACCATCCACCGTGAAAATGGTTGCTGTAAAGCTTTTGAAACGTCGGGCTACATAAATAATTTAATAAACCGCGATAAAATCTGTAAAAGTAGTTGTATTATATTTTAATAGTTGAAAAATATTTTGAGATATGTTTATGTGAAGATAGACAACAAGAGAGTTAGGTTTTATGATAGCAGCAAGTGGTAGACGTTCACTTTCTCTTTCTTTCATAGTCAGTGCGTGAAGTAAAGTCAAGTTAGTATTGAGTTTTACTTCAGTCGTTTGGTCTGAAGCATACTCGTTTTAAATATTTGCATTATGCCATCCAAAATTATAAATCTATAATTGTACTAATTCGAAGATTATTATAGTAACCAATTTCGTTTGCTCACCAAAATCGGTTCATGATTAGTTTCAATTAAATTTAATTCAGTAGCGTTTAACTAAACTAAATTGTGTATTGTCTGATATAAAGACAGCTGGCGACACCAATGGATTCGGCTATAGAATCTTGTCATAAGTTTCTTACAGAAGGTGACACGGTTTTATCTTCCAAAGGCCAAGTAATAGATAAGTATAATGATGAAAACGGCCATGTGTGCGCAAACACTTGTTTATATGCACCACGCAGACTCAGACTCTTGACTCTTCTCTAAAGAGAGCTTCGCTGTAGTCGCAATTAGGTTAGGACGACATTATCACACACCTCTCTTGCCTAAATTAGAATTGATCCTGCAGATTGCTGAGTACATTTTTCATATTGTCCTGTCATCTATTAGAGGTTTAGTCTTCTAAATACATTTATTCAATCATGGGCCCTCCACATTCACAATAATGAAGAAACTTAAAATAGTACCAGAAACAAAAAATAGAATCAATACAGTTTTTAGTAAGGGTTGTTAGTAAAAAGTTATGGAACGAGATCTTATTTCGGTAGTTGCCCGAGACTCCCCCCTGCAGCAGCAACCAGGAGGTAACGTGATGGCAGATAGTTACAGCCATCCCAAATATATCCGACTCCAACATCGCAGAAGGAAAAAGAGTGACATTTCTTCAACACAGGGCACACATTTTTTCTAACAGTCAAAGATGACAGATATACTTTTTTTATAAAATGTTTAAGTAGCAAAGATATAATTACTACAAATCTTTTATTGAGAATTGCTCTATCCATTGGTGTAAACCGCATGAGATCCGTTCGTTTAATCTTTATAAAATCGCATACACATAGACGGAGTTTGCGGAAATTGTTTTATAATAAGTACTAGCGATCTTCCCGGGCTTGGACCGTCAATAAAGATTTTGAGAAAATCGATCGCATACATGCAGACTGCTTTTGGGGACTTTATTTTAATATGTGTAGATAGTCGCGGTATATTTGAATGAAGATATAACCTTTATGAACTGAGTTTTTTACGTACGCGGCAAACGAGAATTCGTAGCCTCTTTACGACGATATATCATGTAGCGAGATGAACCTCCCCGGACGTGCCGGCCCAATTCCGCTGCAATGCTGCAGGACATAACCTCTTACTAATTTAGAATTATTTTTAGTTTGTAGGAGGTAATCTCCAATTGTCGAATAACTACAGAATTGAATGGATAGATATATATTTATTTGTTTTAAAATTTGGTAATATATAAAAATAATGTTAAACCCGAGAAAATATAGAATTAAGAAAGCTTTGGTATGGATTCCCGTGGGGAAAACTGCGGAGTGCAGCTTGCTAATATTATATTGTTGAACAAACATTAATAGTTGTACATATTTACGAAAAATGCTAATTTGTTTCAGTACAACAGATAGAGCATGAATTTCATTAATGAAATGTGGGTCTTTCATTAAAAAATTACAACATTCATTTAAAAAAATGGAATGCATATTGATGTCTTAAATTTACATTACATTACATTTTACATTACAATAAAACTATTTATACGGATTCTATCGCAGTTTATTTAACTAGCCCGACGTGTCAGAAGCTTTACAGCAACCATGGTCGCGGGTGGACTGAGATGACAGATGACCTGATGTCACAATTTTTTTTAAATTTATATTACAAGTTAATTATAATTATTGTTCTTAAATTAAAAACTTAGAACATCAGGACATCTTATTAAGAGAGACTATAGTTTTCATACCTACTACTGGACATAGGCATCTTTCAATGAACGCCAATACGACTGATCTCCTACTCGCATCCATCCCGGACCGGCTACTGCACGGAGATCGTGTTCCCACCTGGTGAACGGTCGACCAACACTTCGTTTTCCTAAACGCGGCCTCCACTCCAGAACCCGAGTGGCCCATCAGTCATCTGATTTTCTGATTTGATTCTTCTGAATTCCTTCTTCCGAGTTGCCCGAGTAAAGCCCAGCTGCTGAACTCCACCACGACTACAAAACTTGAACCAAGGCGGGGGTGAGTTAAAATCCGGCTATATGTTATAGCTGCAACAAAACACCTCCTTGATTATAACTTAACGTTAGGCAATATCTGTCCTCTGCGGGAGAGCGGGAGATATGCAGCCTCTCCAAAATTCCAAAACGGTCCCTACTTACTTCACGCATGAGTATGCAGGGTTTAAAAGTATATAGTATAAAAGGGCATAACACCTTCTCATGACTACTGACGCCCCTATGGGGCATAAATGTACATGTATTTTATTTCCAAGCAAACGTGTTGTCCTCCTAGCTTCCTCCCTTCCAATGGAATCCGGAAAGACAGAAACCTGTGGAAGCACGATACTAGTATGTAAAAGAACCCTCCCGCCTCTCCCCGGTTGTGTCAGCTGTGTTCAGTTGCCATGTTGGCATGGCACTATCTCTTATTATGCAGCATGGCACAACTTACAAAAATATTATACTTGTATTATTTGAATGTAACATCTTAAATATTTCCATACCAAATACCGTGCCCGTGAGTCACACAAAGTCCGAGATCTGACATTGTAATATAATAGACCATTATTTTTTACACCGCTCCAGCGTAAAACTTTTTACCTGAGGAAACAATGCATCGAGACATTGTTTCCAACGCTTTGTCTTATGCGTTTTCAAGTGCTTTTATTGCTGTGAAGAAGTTTCGAGTGTTTTTATTGTTGGCATACTTGGAATATTAAGAGGCATTGAAGAGAGGTTGATGGTTGTTTATTTACAATTTGTTCTATGACCAAAGGTGTGGTCGTGTTACTAAGACTCTTCATCATTATCAGCCCTTATGGGTCCACTGCTGGACATAGGCCTCTCTCAATGAACGCCTAGACTACCGATCTCCTGCTACTCGCAACCATCCCGGCCCGGGTACTGCACTAAAATTTACCGCTTACTAAAACTCACCCATAAATAGCACAGGGATAAGCTTAGATGGAATACACAAAGCTAATTTAGTAACTAGTAGTGGCATTGCAGTCGAATCGGGCTGGTACGACCCGGCCTACCTCCTGACGCCCATAGACACCCGCATAACCGTCACTTCTTCCCTCCTCTTCCAATGGGCAGCCAGACACTCACGAACTGCTAGAAGCGCGACAGCATAGCTGTCACGTTATTGTGATGTCATCCGAGCGAGAGTTACCTCCCCGGTCGTTCCGGCCAAGTTCCGGTGCAAAACGGTATCTCTTAATAATATATATTGTGCATAAAAAGGGCTATTACTTCTAATTGCGTTTGCTTAGAAATGTGATTTCTTCTGTAATTCATAGGTATTCTGGTCTAAGCATATGAAATTAATTTCGGCTCGTTCATGAGAAGAAGGTTTTGTCAGACATATGGACGACCAAACGACCCTGGGGTTTCGTTTTTCCTTTTGAGGTGCGATACCATAAAGACCAGGCAATCATAACACGATAAGCGTAAAATAAAATTCCACATACGATAAAAGTTATTGGGCAAAAAAAACGATCACGAATACTGATTGTTTAATAATATTAAATGTGACTCACTATGGCAGGGGTAGCAAACCGTTGGGGAAATATTTCCTGTAACGATACGTAACTCCTGGGGGTGCGTTATCTCTGAACTCATCGTCAAATTAGTGCTTTAATGGAATAAAACGAGTATTGGACGCGGCTGGGCTTGTATGGATAAATTTCTTTGTTTCTGTTAACGACAAATCATTTATATGCCATCTTATAGGAGGTAAACGAGCAGTTCGGCCAAGCGAGTTAAGTAATCACCAAAGCAGACAGACATCCCAACGCCACAGAACTCGTGCCGTTCCGTATGCGTTGCCGGCTTCGCAATATTCCTATCAAAAGCGGAGTCTTTCTTATACAATAGGGGGCAAACAACCAATCGGAGCCTTTTTATGACTACCAGTGCCCGTGAACGTCCGCATAATTTCTGTGCCGGTGCGTTGCCATCCTTCTGCCTCCAATGGGCCACCGGCTACTCATAAACCGCACGGAACGCGACACTGAAAGTATCACTTTACGGCGGTATCAACTGAGCTAAGAGGTACTTCCCCGGTCGTGTCGGCCCAATTAAGTTTGCATAGGAAGATGTAGTGTCATGCAACATGTATGGTATTAGCTCTTCCTAAAGTTGTTGCTAGTTAATGCTAATGCAGCACTTCAGTTAAATCAGGTCTGCATGTCCAGTGGAGTACGTCTCGCTTACACAATTCAGCCGTTACACAATTGCCGTAAAACCGTTCCGTGCGATTTCATAGATCGAGTTCTGGCAAATGACAATGCGTCTGTCTGCATAACGTAGAATAACGGAGACCTGCATCCGTATTCTACGTTATCTAGGATCCTGCAAGCTTAGAATAATCTAAGTAAAGTAGTAACTCGGGCATAGAAATAACCAAGACGAATTTTCACCCGAAAAAATTGTCACCCTGATGTCAGAGATTTATGCATGTTACATATCTGTCAAGATATTTACATAGACTTGTAATGATAGCTGTGACAACTGATACCCGTATTAGACACATACACTTTCCAGTGCGGCCCCAAAGACTATGAGGTGGGGACACCATGGGTGTGTGCCTCAGTGATGTGTTAAAGCTTGCCATTATGAACGTAATACGGGGATCACAACCTAGAGTCCATCACTTAGGATGGTCACAGAGCCCTCCGTATGTCGCCCTTACGTAACACGTCTACACGTTTAAGTATATAGCAATAGTCATCATCATCATTATCAGGCCTTATCAGTCCACTGCTGGACATAGGCCTCCTGGACATAGTAGCCGGTCCGGTGCTATGCCCAAGAGTGGACCGCTATAACAATACAATGTATAAATTTTGATTTACGTCGCTATTGCATTATCAACATGACAATACAATAATGACTTATTTTCCAATGCTAATTTCGATTCCAAGTACGCGGAACCGTTAAAGCGTTTGCATACTCTACAATAGCACAGTATAGACTTCTGCGATATCCGCCAATGTACCATTATTCAGTAACAATCCCCTGCATAAGTATTGTATTTTTCACGACGTTCTCTCAGGTCCTAAGTATACCGTTCCCAATTTTTACCGATAAAAACTAAGATTTCCGCGACAGTAGAATTCTGCGGATAGTCAATAAATATACTAAAGCTATGTCTTTCCCTTATTTACCGCAATTTTCCCTTAGATAATTCCTTTTTATTTTCATCAATATCATTTTCTTAATAAAATAATAAAACCTACGACAAATATTACAGTTGCGATAGTTTGATATACTTGAACCTATTTCATACAAATACTGAAGCACAAGAATTTGATTATAACTTACCATAATATAGAGACAAATCGGAATAATATTACAAGTTTATATTCCGAAAAGAAAATTATCATTTCCTTAGATTTTGGGTGGATCAAACCGCAGCGCACAGCCAGCAGTACAATAATTACGACCCTTACGTTTCCGTTTTGGAGAGGGTCTTCTCCTTAATATTGGGAAGGAGGGTCAGGAGGGAAGAATATGGCTTAGCCGTCTTCACATGCTGTTCAATTTTATTATTATAAGGGAGTTTGCGAATTTCTGCGGGAAAAGGGGACTCTCCCTAAACGAGAGGACACAAAAGTCTTCGTTAGTCAGTCGAACTGTTGAGGCTGGACAAGCGCCGCCACCCAGTAGTAGGTACCTCCGAAAAATAAAGTTGTTTGCGAATTTTTCGTTCACAGTAGATAAAATGGTGCATACTATATCAAATGCATGTAAAAAAAGTAACTCATTTAGAGGTGTCCATGTGGGCCCAATTTAAATATCTAGTACAGAGAGCGTTTCTGTGTGGATTATTTTGAAAATTAGGACGATAATGTGCAACAGAAAACGGGATAGCGCGCATTTTGATTTGTTTTTTTTTATTATTGCATACAAAAATTAACCTTAATTTTTTAAACAAAAGTTTTTTATATATAGTCGCTGTAAATATAATGTCTTTAGAAGCATTAATAAATAAAATCCAGTTCAATACTGCTCTATTTTACATACACAAATGCAAAATAAAGCAACAATGTACAAAAAATGTTTTCCGTACCTGTCTAAAACCTCAAACAAGATAAAACCATAACGGCTAGAGATAGATATGGAGGTGACAGCGAGCAAAAAAACTACTTCAAAATATCTCTCATTTCTACGAACCCACCCCATTGTAGCGTCCACTCACGCCAACTTTGTGATTTCCCGACTCAGTTTGGAATACGATCGCGGGGCAGACAAACGCTCGACGAGGGTCCGTAGATCAAAATATACCGGGCTATGAAACTTTTACGAACATTCCGCTAATTGTGAATTTGTGCTTGACTTTGGAGTGCAAACATTTGGGTAAGCCAAATGATTTCTTGTTTTTGTTTCTTATTTGTACGAATTGTTTCTTGTTCTGTGTAAACATACGTCTGCTAGAGCAATTGTTAATCTAATATTTTTTGTTCAAGATTAGACTTAATTAAAGATACTTACTATAAAAATCGGTAGAACGCTCAATACAAGAGAAAAAGAACAATAAGAAATATAAATAAATTGAAATAACTTTGCATAGTAAAATAGATTTAATAGCACGTACTTTAGTACGTAGACTAATCATATTATTTTATATCTTCATTATTATTGAAATATTTGAGTGCAATATTTATTATTAAAAATATAATTTATTCAGGTATGATATACCTTATTATTTACATTATTTTATTGGTTACATTATAACAATAGGTCGTAACACGCCTTATTAGTTAGTATAATTTAAAAAATTGCAGCCTAAAAAGTTAACTTATCAGTAGAAGGTTTTTATAAATTTACAAGTTATCTTAAGAATATACACAGATTGAATATTATATTACCTGATTATATAAGAAGGAGGCAGTTAGGATTGAATAGGGAGTAACATTTTTCGAGCATGAGTAGATTTTTATAATCCACGCTACACGCTGTACGGTTTGACGAATTCATGAGATATTTATTGTTAGATTTGACTTCCATAACGTAGCCAGATTTCAAATAAGTATCAATTGTAGGTTATATTATTATTTCTCACATTTTTTATTCGACTACGCTGGTATAGACGTACCATTTTATCGTACTACAGATGAATTGTACCAGTGTGGTAGTGTGAGCCTCTTTTTTATACAAGAAGCCATGCCTACTGCCTTTAATTTCTTTTAAAGTTTCGAACTGCTCAATTTTTATTGGAAAGGAGGGAAATGGCTTTGCATTCCTGGTTGTGTAATTATTGTCTTAAGGATAAGTGGCAACCGACCGAGCATTAAATATATTTTTTAATAAAGGTGGGCAAACGAGAAATCTTAGCCTCTTCAAGACGCTCCGCATCCGCATTATTTTTGTCATGCTGACGCGTTGACGAGTAGAGATAGAAAGGTGGGCCTTTCTACATCTGCTCCTCCTCGTGGGTCACCACAAACGGATGAGGTACCTCCCCGGCCACACTAGCAAAATTTTGCTGCAACAGAACATGGTACTACTTCTTACAACAGATAGGTGAATACCGCCACCCATAGATTTGTGGATACAAACCCCAAGATATTGTTTGCATGTTGAATTACTTTGCAATGCCGAAGGCAGATAGTTTCAGTGTCAATCGTAGTCAGTGAGCAATCTATCACCAGACAATCCGTTTACCTTCGTCCATAGTGTAACGAAGACGCTAGGAGGTTTATATAGTAAAAATTCAACAAATCTTCAATCGTGACCTAACTTCTTGTCTTGGAACTTAATTGCGACTTGTCATAAGTCAAGGTAGGTTAAGTAAATTTTGATATGGACCAAATTTGTCACTGCTATAATCGGGACGCAGCTTGATCCTGGATTTAGAAATCGAGAACTAGCTTCGTATTAGGGATTATAGTTGAATGAATTGTGTCGCTATTATTATTGACTCTCATTTTCATGATCAAGTAATGACAGCATTACGTGTTGGTAAGCTGGCAGGCGTAAACGTCCGCATAACTAATTTGACGACCGGCTGGCTCAGTTGGTAACGTGGCGGTTGATCCGCGAGTTACGCCAGAGGCGTGAACTCTGGCGCAAATCTGTGATCACATCCCGCCGTGGTCATGGATGTTCATCCATGTATTATATCATCATTCATTATTATCAGACATATGCCTCTTTCAATGAACGCCAAGACGACTGATCTCCTGCTACTCGCATCCATCCCGGACCGGCCATTGCACGGAGATAATTTTCCCACCTGGTGAACGGACGAACAACACTTCATTTTCTTAACGCGGCCTCCACTCCAGAACCTTACTTGTCCATCTGCTATCTGTTCTTCTGAGTATATGACCGGCCCATTGCCACTTCCGCGAGCTTATTCGTCGATACTTTAGTTCTCTGCCTTATGACTTCATTACGAATTCTGTCGGACAGAGAAACACCTAACTAAGCACGTTCAACAGCCCGTTGAGCTACCGCAAACTTGCGGACCAGTACTAAATGAAGATGCCATGTTTTGTCCCCGTAGGTCATCACGGTGATGTCTTATATGAATTTCTATAATAAAAATCTTAAATATATAAAACTTCTTAAAATTATTTAATATTAAATGTATTTCCATCCATATGTTAATGAAGAATGCCATCAGGCTCCCTGTGCTTTCACCACTGAGCGACACAGGAAAACACCCCGGTTTTTGGTCCGTGCAAGTCGAACACTACCAATCCACAGCTTCAGATACGGTTTGGTGTCCATAATGGATATTACAGAAAAAAAAGAATTGTAACGCAACTCCTTACGTATTATTATATTAAAGTAAGGATGTGCGTCTGTGTTGTGATGTATGTGACAAACGTACTTAAAAACCGTTAAAGCCGCTAAGATTTTTCTTGTAGTAGGTTACACTAGATACGTCAACCGACCTAATATACTAAACCGGTTGCCAGCGTCAATCCTGACTACTCCGAGTTAGCAGTGGTCCGCTGAGTAATGGCACAAACACGTTTAAAAAAGTACTTCGAACGAAATATAAAAAAAAAAAAAACTATTCTATACGGTTGAGGTCTCAAAATGCTACTAGTGAGTACATTCGTATTTTTAAAATAAGAACACAGGAACAAACAAACGATACCACACAATTTTTGTTTCTTGCGGTGTAATTAGTATTTCGGCAATGATCTACATGTGACAGCGTAAGGATAACGTCGTGTATAGTCTTTTAAATATCGTGATGCTTCGCTTTTAAAACTGGTCCAATTTTTTTTTGAGTTGATGGATTCAGGAAGAGCCATGTTGCATTGGAGGAGGTAGCGCCACGCATAGTGGATGACACTATATCCTCCTATGGAATTGGGCTGGTACGACCGGGGAGGTCAGGTCGCGTTTCGTACGGATTATGAGTAGCTTGTGGCCCATTCGAAGGCGAGCAACGCATACGCATAGTAATTCTGTGGATGTTCATGGGCATCGGTAGTCGTAAAAAGGCTCCGAAATTTGCTCCTCAATTCTGGAAAAAAAATAGCAATTTTTTTAACAAGCATCTATTGACACAAGGTGCGAATAGATGCGCTCTTCAGGGTCGGGATGATTGACGTTCTATGGGGAAGCCTACGTTTAACAGTGAACCGCTATAGGCTGATTACATTCATTCATTTTATTATATCATTTACTAACTTCATATAAGAGGTCTTTTGTTGGGAATATTAATTTTACCCACAAATAATTGATGTTTAATTTATGGTATTAATTAAATAATAAACTATTTTAAAATACACTTATATGCCTATTCATAATCGCATTGAAGCAAATTCTATTAAGGTTAATATACTTTTATACCTACAATTATTTTTTTTCTCGTTTGACGTTACACAATGTCTTTTCATCAATATTTCTTGTTGAAACGACGTATCGTACGGACGACCCTATCCATCTATCTTCATAACTATGTGGATGTTGATGTGTGTCACTCACTAGTCAGCCGACTACGACTGTTCGTTATAAAAAATCACGTATAAATCTGTTTTTTTTTTAAATTATTAAATAACCTTGACGCTGAGCGACCACATCGTTCCATAAGTTCACAAGTTTACATATCTAAGAAAAAACACTGATTTCTAGTCTACTAAACTAAGTTTATACAATTTAACAATAATTTTGATTTCTACCGCCGATGGGATTGCCAAAATAGTACTAAGTGGACCAATATGATAAAATCTGTACAAAACTAACACTAAAATGGCATGTACGAGCCAAACGCTGACCTATATTATAACAAGTTTGAAACATGTTAAATGAATCGTTTGATACTTTATATCAAAGCGCTTGCCGCACGACCGCTCGCTCGGATTTATATTTTAATACAATACGTATGTCAAAATATATAGCGCATTTCTCTGGAGCTAGCATTTTTCAAGAAAATATAACATTCTGAAAATATGCTTTGTACAAAACATAGCTTTGTTGTTTTTAATGCCGACGCCTACAGAGTGTATAGCTGCCTGATACGAATCGATACAACACTGCGATATTTCGATAATTTGTATGTTATATGATTCAATACTACATGTGACGATATCGTATCGCGTCCTGCGCATATCGCATAATAAATGTTGTGAAGCAATGTTTCAATAATAAATATTTGATCGACCCATTTTTCAAAATAAATGGAGCAGGTTTTGAGACATAAAAATTTGTTGATTATAAGAAGCATAATCACGATTCAAAATCCTCTGAAAGAAACTTATCATAGTGGTCTGTCAATCATGTAAAAAAGGTACTCAAAGACGTAAGGTTCACACTTTTAAAGAAAATAGAGAACCTTATGACGAAATGGAAGGAGGGATATTATATGTATGTATAATACAACTTTGTGGCTACTGCAAAGCCTTCCGTGCGCTTATTTCCTTTAGTTGGATCAGATTTCCCCCACCGCTTAAGTTTAGCTTAATTAAGCGCCAATGAAGAGCATCTGTAAATGGTTGTTATTGTACGTTTCTTAATTTTTGTTTATAAAAAGAAATTAAAAATATTTTAATATTTTTAATTTTATTTCTTATTCCTTTCCATTACTTTTATTCCATTACTATTTACCTTGTAGGATATAGAATAGTCGTTTGTATCGATCAATAAGGGTACTATATATTAATAAATAAAGCCATAAGATATATTACGATACGTTGAATCGAAACAACTAACTCAAAAGTTAATTATCGTTTCGATATATTTTCGATTCCGATGCCACAAAGGGCATTCCTACTACAGACATGTGCATAATTGCTATGCGGTCGTGTCGCTCTTTTATCCCCCTCGCTTCTAAAGGAAATTTCATCCATCGGAAACTCCCAAATGTTGCAATGCATTATGGCAGTACTAAAAAAATGGAATATCAAGAATATCCTAATACAAATTTCCTATTAGTTGTCCAAGTCACGGCTTGTATTCCATTTAGAAAATGTCGAAGCACCAAGAATTTCGTAAGATTTTCCCAGAGAAATTCTGCAGCAAAAGATATCTAAGGAAAATCTTAAATCCAATTAGTGTCACCCATTTATTAGTTGGCAGCTTTGGAAGGCGACTTATGTGTACGTTTTCTAAAGGCTAAGTAAATTCTTGTATACTCTTCAGTAAATTTTAAAATTTCTAAACGGTAATGCTTGTCAATGTCAAACGTTGACAGCACCTGCCACGCGTTGTGAGTACCCAGACTTTTACTTAAAACTAGCAGTTCGTCCCTGCTTTCCGTGGATATTTAAAAAAATATGGCAAAAAATTATTGATTTACAAAAAAAAAATTACAATCGGCCTCGTAAACATACTACGGGCCAGGCCAACGCCTGCCGGAACAGCTGGTTGTCAATAATTTCTGCAGCTATATAACGGTTTACCTTGATGTTTTTTCACACATTTGGTTACACTAACGAAGTTTTCATACTGATCTCTAACGGCTCGAAAATATTATATAGCCGTATATATATAATAGTACATGAATGTTCATCAGAGATAAAATAGAATTGTAATAGTAAAATATTTTTAATTTCCGAGCCTATTATAATGCAATCAAATAAACAAACAGTCTAATGTTTCCTCTTTATAATATTAGTATTGGAAATAATACCTACTAGGTGAGTGGTACATAAGGGACATAGAAACTCGGGTTTTTCTACATTATTTGTGGGTGCCATGTTTCCTCCCGGTTATTGGATATTTTTGTCAATACAACATTTTCAATTGTGATAAATAACATCTACACTTATACTATAAAGATTGATTGTTTGTTGTATGTTTGTTTGCATTCAATAGACTCGGAAACTACTGGAACGATTCTTTGGCATCAGAATACTATATTTTTTGTGATAACATATGTCATATTACATTTTCTAGAAGGTCTGGATCACTATGAAACTTCGATAATGTAATCAAAGTTGTAAAAATATATCAAAGCAAATTCTTATTTCGTTGCGCAAACGATGACAACAATGTCCCGACAGACGTTCTGTCAAAAGTTTATTTTTTTGTCATCGCCATGAATTTGCATTTCTGTAAATCAATTTATTTTGGCCATATTTCCCGAAATATCCGTGCGAAGCCAGGACAGACTGCTAGTTAAAAATAAATTTATGTAACATGAAGATATAAGATAACATGTTAGGTGTTACACATTATATGTGACTACAGTAAGGCTCGTTTGGTTTTTTTTCATCTCCAGCGATCTCCGACTTTGCCCTTGAATATCGAGGGTGGGACCGCTATCTTGACAAATCGTACAATAAAATCTTGCGAAAACCACATGAATATTCGTTCAGTAATTTAAAAAAATCGATCACATACAGGCAGACGGTTTCTTGGGGACTTTGTTTA
The DNA here is from genome assembly GCA_017140195.1 of Eumaeus atala. Taxonomy (NCBI): domain Eukaryota; kingdom Metazoa; phylum Arthropoda; class Insecta; order Lepidoptera; family Lycaenidae; genus Eumaeus; species Eumaeus atala. The sequence goes on along the minus strand of JAFELO010001182.1, from coordinate 437,302 downwards.
GTCTAGATTGATACTAGCTGTTACGATAGATGTTGTTCTGTCACAAGAACTTGCTGTAATGTGTAACGTTATATGCGCAAACTGATAAACCCCCCGCTTACTCTGCAATGTTGAGATTTTCGAAGCCATCTTTAATGTTGTACGTAGAATATTCCAAACATATGCCATACCGAATGCAAAAATAAAATAATAATTAAGTTCTATGCAGTTATTCTGAAGTTATGCGCTTAAATATATTTGGTACGGTTTTGAATTTTTATATAAGTCGACATAGGTAGAAAGGAAATATGACGAAGTTACAAGTTCCCAAATAACAATTAATTATGATGCCTATGAAATGATAGATAAGTATAAGCTGGAATAACACAAAAATCATCAATTGTCATCCAGGCTCTTATAGATTTTTGGTGGTTCTAAATACCAGCTGGTCAACAAAACAAAAAAAGACCAAGTCTAATTTATATAATTAAATCCCAACTTCTAATGGATTTAGTAGATACTCAATGGATCATTGAACAGATTACTGCAGTAGTACAATTTTCATGCCAAAACGAAGTGTTCAGTGTAACAATATATAACCGATCTCAGTATTTTCCCGTCCAGTTTTCAGCTAATACTCACAGACTTAGTCTGCGTTTTCTCGGTCGGTGTCTTGATTATAAGGTGCACAAACGAATGGTTTTATTCCTAGGAAGTGAAGAATTGGTAACTGACTTTTTAGTGGGTACTTATAAATTTCAAATCAACTTGACCATAATAAAAAACTGTGGGAATCGTTGGTTTGGATGGCGAGTTGGACAGATATATTTTGATGTTTAGATCTATATTTTGCTCTTCTCCACATACATACATTTCACACACATTAGCGTCGTAAAGCGTTACGCTCGTGTTAAGCGCGACTGGTTAAGTTTTCATAAGGTTTTACGCCTCCATCATATCGTGCGTCTGATATTAAGAAAAATAAATAATAACAAATGAACAATTTTAATGAAACTAAAAATACAAAACTATTGATACCATCATATATTGATAATCCCAGCAATGCTAGAAATCAAAGTATATTCAACACGAGGAAGAGACGAAATAATAAAAATTATACATACCTGAAGATATTTAGGAGTAACTTTTATTTATAGATTAGGGGGGCAAACGAGAAATCGGTGCCTCTCTACGACTACCGACGCCCATGGACATCCACATAACTACTATGCCGATGCGTTACCCTCCCCCGCCTCGATGGGCCACCGGCTACTCACAAACCGCACAAAACGCGTCACTGACGATGTCACTTTTCGGCGGTATCATGTGAGCGACAGGTACCTCCCCGGTCGTGCGTGCCCAATTTCGTTGCATAGGAGAATGTGGTCTCCTATGCAGCATGGCACTACCTCCACCTATGCAGCATGGCACTACTTCATCCGACAAAACTTATATATTCTATAACTACCATGGACACCACCGTGATCATGATTCTGTAACATCGGGCTAGTTAAATAATCAAATAACCCGCGTTATAATCCCTAAAAGTATTATTGTAAAGAGTAACATTACGCGTAAGCTTAAGATATCAATTATTCTATATTACTTAATTATTCAGCTTTAATTATCTCAACAGCTGATTAGCGGACCACAAACTGATGATCATGATGATGTTATTTATCGTGAATATTTTATACGCCATTTATCGTGACTATTTTATACGCCATTTATCGTGAATATTTTATACGCCATTTATCGTGAATAATTTATACGCCATTTATCGTGAAGAACTGAAGTTATAATTACAAGAACAAAGGAGTCAGCAAATTAGGATGCAGAGAGAATATTTAATGATTTAGGGTCTTACTTTGCGCCAATGTTCTAGAAAAGGATTATTTGCAAATCAAAGTGAAGGGTTGGGTTGACGGACACACAAAATTCCCGATGATGTAGGCGATAAGTACATTCAATTTGCCTTTGGTTAGTAACGCAATATAAATTCGTATGTAATACATATATTTGTATTACTACTTTTAGAACCTTCCAATTGTGCTAATATCTACATACTATACATTTTCTATTATGAAGCAATTTCCTATCTACATAATTATGTATGTTATTGATTTTCTTAAAAGCTACGTAACAGATTTTCATTTGGTTCTTTTTATTGATAGATGTAGTGATTTTCGTGGAAGGTTTATTTAATAAAGATCCGGCCACTGTTATTCACGGGCGGAGTTGGGCGGGTCACTAGTAATATTATCAGCGAAAAAAACTTTTTTAAGATTACTTTCCTGCTTTCTGTATAGCAAAAGGAGGCAAAAGAGAAATCGGAGGCTTTTGATGAAAACACATGGGTGCGTGGGTAGTCATCAAAAGCCTCCGATTGCTCGTCGAATGTCCACACATTCGCATGATTTGTTGTCCTCCTATCACCGCCCCCCAGCAATGGGCCACAGGCTACTCACACATCGCACGAAACGTGACAGCGACGCTGTCACTTTGCGCCGGTATCAAGAACGCGACAGTACTTCCCCGGTCGTGCCAGCCCAATTCCGTTGCATAAGAGGATGTAGTGTCATGCACCACGCATGACATGGCAACGTCCTCCTATGCGGCATGGCACTACCACTTCGTATGCAGCAAGGCACTACTTCTTCCTATGCAGCAGGGCACGACATCCTCCTGTGTAACATGGCACTACCTCTTCCAAAAGGGGTAGAGGTGCTATCATCACATTGCTCACAAAACTTACACACACTACAACACTTAAACAAGTTTGTTGTTGTTAACAATTCTGCATGTTCCCTTGCTAATAACGTCTGAAAGTTAATCAAAAAACTACTGTCGTTATTATTGTGTATGTGTTACTAACTGATAGAGGTGTATATTATGTAGTAGGTTGGTTGTATGCATATATTATTATTTTTTCGTTTGTCAATTCAATTAATGTTTGAAAAAAAAATGTATAATATATACCTCAAATTCCTGAATAAACTTTTTCTATTTCTATTTCTATTTAACACATTGTACACTAAATATCAAATCTGTATTAATATTACATAGAAGTGAAATGTCTCCAATTCTAACTGAAAATTATATTATTCTTTTATATGACAATAAAAAATGATTAAAGAAAAATATCATTTTGGCGCCAAATGTGAGTATCTTACAGTTTACAATGAAATGAAATGGCAACAAAGCTAGTCCCTGTTTTCGAAATTTCTACAAAATCTCTCTAATAAACGTGAAGTGTTGTGCGACCTCTAGATTTCTGGGTGGGATCTAATGGGGAGTGTGGTGCTCGAAGACGAACCGAGTACCCACTAAATCCCCACGGGCGCCATAACAGATGTGCCTTGGATGTGTCAGCAACAGCAGAGACTGGTCAGTCAGTGAGTAACGACTGGACTCCTCCAAAAGGTGCACGTCAGGACCGTGCCAGTGCCCCGCTTGTCTGTAACGGATATTATTTATCTGACTTATATTATTATTATTATTCAAAAATATTTCAAATGTTGTATAAAATTTACTACGAACTACAATAAATTGGAATAAAAATAATAAAGTTTTAAATACATATTATATTAGGTATAAAATAACGCATTTGCTGGTCTTGTATTTACACACTGTACCAGCAAACACAAAGGGTGGTCTTATCTAAAGTAATCAGCATCGGACCGGCAGAGGTAGAGAGATATTACAAATATCGGGCAGGGACCCTATCTGCCCGTACTGCATAGGAAACATATTAACAAGGAACTTATGTTTGTGGTCAGCTTTTGGGCTCACAAAAATATAATTCTATGATTATATTTATTTTTAGTGTTGCAAGGCTTTACTTTCATGGCTTAGATCAATGCGTTGTGTTGCAGCTACATTGGGCCAGCACGATTATACTTTTTTTTATGCGGGGAAACACATTTACGCGCCTTCACTGGTCGTGGGTGGGGTCCAGTGGTGTGTGGGGATCGCGGCACATCATAATGCGAACAAAAACCACCGCGAGTGCCATCAGTGCCGCCTTTGGCGAGGTACACCGGAACAACAAATCACTAGTCAGCCCCTAAGGGACCGATGCCACCTCCACATATGCGATTGTCCGGCACCACATAACAACCCCACCAGCTTTGGGACAGTGCAATAGGGCGAGGTTCCCATCCTCACCCCTTACCCTGCGTGTTAAAGAGCCGCCTCCTTTTACTCTTTTGTCCCCTCTTCTTATAAGAAGGGTGTCCCCCTCGTCTTATAATAGGTGTAGAAAGAGCGGCTCCTTCCTCTGCTCTTTAGTCTCCTCTTCTTATAAGAACCTCCACTCCCTCTGTTTTTTTCTTTACCTTTTGCTTTGTTTTTTTACCTTTGTTATTGGCACCTAAGGTGTCTGAGTTCACCCCGGGCTATGGAGCCTCCTGCCACTTCAAGGCTTGAACCGTGGTGGAGAGTACGACCATACCTCTCGCCGTCACTTCTTATTTATTATTTTTAATGAATTCATAGTTCAAATATTATATAAAATATTATGAAGTTGAAGGTCACAAAAACATATTAATAAAATCATTTTATAATATAAGTTTTTAGCCACTAGCTACCATTCGAAGGAATAAATTAATAATTTAGATCAGTATTTAGTTGTGGTAGTGAAGCTTGTAATATTTTAATTGAGGTTACGCCATTGGCTTTTTCTATCTTATCCATGTAATATTTAAGTGTATCTAATTTCAAATTCCCTCATCCGCGCAATTAAAAAAAAATAGACAAAATGTTTTCTTTCCTCGCGTTTTAACATATAGACCTTGGTGTTACGTAAATACAAAGAAGGCCATGAAGGAACTTTGTGTTCCAATCGTGCAATGTTTTTGTACACGTGAGAGTTAGTGCCACTGCACCCGAATAAGGTCATCAGGACCATGTTTAGTGCCGCGAATAATTTTCCCGTTGTAAGAAGGAAAGGGGACACCGTTAAGATGAATCTCAATGGGAGTGTTTGTGCGTGTCGATAATAACCAGTGGCCCTTTGTCCTTTGACATTTGTCCTTGTTTATAAAAAATTTGGCAGTCGAATTGGAATCATGACGACAGGCATAGCTTCGTAAACATCCGTAAAGTGCCTTCTCCCGGCAGACACCAAATATGCGGCTCACACCAATTTAGGAAATCAAACCCGTCGTTTCAGAAGCTTTACAGCAACCAAGGTCACGAATGGCCTGAGATGACAGATGTACAGATGACACAAGTTATTAAAGTACCCGAAGAATTGTAATTATTTAGCAGCTCCGATAAACAAACCGCGATAAAACTCGTAAAAGCAGTTTTATTGTAATGAGTAGCATTCGCGCGAACTCTTGTTGTATTCAATAATCATGTAAGAAACATGCTGCATTACAGCGGAATTGGGCCCGCACGACCGGGGAGACCTCTCGCTCATATGATATCGGCGTAAAACAACATCTTCGGTGTCACGTTTCGTGCGGTTTGTGAGTATCCCGTGGCCAATTGGTGGGAGGGGGTTCAGGAAAAGTGGGCAGCACTTGAGACTAGAAATAATGCTGATGCTTAATATGCTTCGATTGCACGCCTGCCCCCTATACTAAAGGTGGAGTTAAAAAAATATAACGCGTAACACCACCTCAGCATGCAATGTAACTTAGGTGGTGTTACATGACTACATCAAGAGGTAGCCCTAACAGAGATCACCAAGCTGAAAATAAAGTTTAAGGTTACAAAAAAAAAAAAAAAAAAACAAACAAGTACAGCGAATGCCCATAAATATAATACGATTCGTGTTTGTTCATGTATGAGGCGGAAAGTTCCGTCAACTTATTAAAACTTTATCGATATTCGATTGTAAATCATCGATACTCGTAGGCATCCCTGGGTACATATAATTTGAATATTTATGGGAAATGTTTGCTAGCGTTACAATACAGTTATTATATTTTTTTGTTATCTTGTTTTTAGTGTAAATACATAATAACTAGGTGTCATTTCGTCTAGATACACTATAGAATAAGCTTGGTGTTGATTTATAGTATAAATTATAATAGTAATAATAATGACAATCTATGTACTTACCACTCCACGTTAGCCTAACTGTTGTTTTTTTTTTTTTTGATGACGCGGGGAAACGCATTCACGCGCCCTGGGTGGGCGTACGTTCAGTAGTGTGTGGGGCGGCACATTATAGTGCCGACTACACACAAAAACCACCGCGAGTGCCACCAGTGCCGCCTTCGGTGAGGTGAGGTCAACAAGTCATCAGGGCACCTCGATAGTCAGCCCCCTAGGGCAGCGACTCCATCTTTACAGATGGGCTCGTCCCGCAACACCAGGACAAACCCACCAACTTTGGGCCAGTGCAATGGGTTGAGGTACCAATTCTCGCCTCTTCCTCGATGCACAAAAGCGCCTCCTCCTGTCGCTTTCTAGCCCCCTCTTCTTATAAGAGTGACGCAAAGAGCATCCCCCTCGATTCAGTTGGCGTCGCCTGGGTTCACCCCAGGTTATCGAGCCCCACTTCCACAACCATGCTTGAACCATGGTGAGGACGTTAACCTAAGCCTGTGCAAAGTACCTTAAGTACTTGTGTACCTGAAATACATATAATACACGGATAAACATCCATTACCTGGGTGCCATTCACCCCACCTCTGGCATGAAGCGGTCGGCATTCCCGCCTACGGTCCTATTAATATCCCGGGTTGCCGATTAGAGAGTTAAGTGGCAAATAAAACTACATATTTCGGTTTCGCGCATTCCAGCAAAAGTAATTAGTACCATGTATTTATGGACGACACACTCAACAGATGGGCCAATAAGAGTTCAGGAGTTGAGGCCGCGGCTTGGAAAACGAAGTTTTGGTCAACAGTTCACCAGGTGGGAAGACGATCTCCGGGCAGTAGTCGGTCCGGGATGGTTGCGAGTAGCAGGAGATCGGCCGTCTTGGCGTTCGTTGAGAGAGACCTATGTCCAGCAGTGGACCGATAAGGGCTGATAATTATAACGATAATGCAAGAGCAGGCCTGCTATTTTACTTTTTGAATCTAACCGGCATGTCGGCCCAATTCGTCTGCAATGTATCATTGACACCTAGAGGCTATAAACCCACCACATTTGTCAACACAAAAATAGCTGTAAGTAATTGTTATTTTTTTATTAAAATTAATTTACTACCTTGGGACTGCTTTAGTCTGGAGGCCTATTTCCAGCAGTGGACCGATAAGGGCTGATAATGATAAATTGTTACGGGCGCCGATAGAGGACACTGGAAACTCACTGACCGAATAAAATGCTACAGCAAAGGTGTCATTTTGCGACGGTATCACGTGAGCTGGAGGTACTCCCCTGGTCGTGTCAATTCGACTGCACGGCACTGCCTCTTACTATATATAATATGTATGCATAATACGTATATACCTAAATTTTATACTATGGTATATTGGAGCAAACGAGCTATCAAGCTTTTTGACAATTATCGAAGCCCATAGACACCTTCATCATTATCATGTAAATGTCCTCTCGTCCTTCCCTCCAATGGGCCATTGGCTACTCACTAACCGCACGAAACGCGACAAGATAACTGTCACTTTACGGCGGTGTCGTATGCGCGAGAATTAACTCCCATGTGCCGAACCAGTTCGGCTGCGACCGCTTACTAAATGTACGGGAGGGAGAACTCACGGAGCGATTTTCTTCCATTTGCAGCTTTATTTCAAACTTACAAGGTGGTTAGCGATAAGTTGAAGTACAGACCCTCGACCAATCGTGGAACGCGTGGTCGGAAACCGAGCACTAGTGTTCGATGTACTGTTATGGCTACTGGATGATCTGGTAAAGCTAATGCAATAGCATCGCCAAGGTCACAAAGAAAAAACAAAAAAAAAAAAACAACGCACACAACAGGCGAATGAGCATCATGACATGTGCTTTAATTATCTATATATACACTTAGAACAGAAGCTACGAGCCCGCCACCGCAGACGCAGTGTAAACCGCTCTGTGTGTTCCTAGCCTATCTCAGTCCGATAAATAGATGCAAATACAAAATACATAAATGTCAACATCGCAATATTCCTCTTATTTAAAGTTTATACGCGAGCTTATTCAATCTTAAATAGCTTTTACAATAAGTACTCTACAAATAAAAAAAAGGTAAATGGACTCTACATACTTCTCCTTATTAAAACCCAGGTAAGAATACGTGAGCGTTGAAATTTTTGATGCATTTGTGAAATACTCCAGGTAACTATTATTGCACCAGGTAACTATTATTCATTTCCCATCTCTTTCAGAGATCGCCTTTTGTATTTCGCAAGCTATTGTAGTTGACAAATGATACAGATTCTACCTGAGCCCGATTGATTTGCGCCGTTACCTGAATTACATTTTGGTATTAGTCTCGGATGACCAAATCGTTGATATTACAAACGTAAATGTGGGCCATTATTTTTGTAATAGATTTAGGCCAGACGTTGTAACGTCTGGTCACGCCTATAAGCATCCGCACAATCAGTTCGAATATAGGTTATCCTTTTTTTAACCCATCGCCTCCATCAGTGATTTGTATGCTCACAAGCTGTACGAACCGTGACAGTGTAGCCGTCATTTAACGCGAACGCAATTAAGAAATGTCACTACTTCTCCTTTAAAGGAATTTTACATTTCGTTGTTTCAAAAAAAAAATCCCAAACAGATTGCGATTTTACATTAGTTTAACTTATTCCAGACAAACGTAGTCCTAAGGTACTAAATTAATTTTGTATTAATATCATAAAAATTTAGACATTTTATACAATAAGAAACAATTACAGCAATTTTTGTGTTGACACATGTGGTGGGAGTATAACCTCTATGTGTCAATTAATACATTGCAGCCGAATTGGGCCGACATGCCGGGTAGATTCAAAAAGTAAAATAGCAGACCTGCTCTTGCATTATCGTTATCCTGCTACTCGCATCCATCCCGGACCGGCTACTGCATGGAGATCGTCATCCCACCTGGTGATCTGTTGACCAACACGTCGTTTTCCTAAATACGGCCCCCAATCCAGAGCCTTACTGGCCCATCTGGTGTTGCATTACGTGCGGGTATTGAGTTTCTGGTGGCTCACTTTAGGGAAGGAAGAAAGGAAAGCAACAATTTTGCATTATTTTTTTTAACATAATAGTAGATGAGCAATCGGAGTATTTTAATGACAACCGACGCCCATGAACATTCGCATGATTTTGTAGATGTTTATGACCGTCTTTAGTACTCCAAAGGTTCCAACTGGCCGTTAGCCCCCTTTAACCATAAAATATCTGCAAGCCTAGCTGTGCGTATGTTTATGGACATCGGTAGTCATCAGAAAGCTCCAACTGTTCGTTTTCCTCCTTTTACCACGAAAATCTGCAATCCTGCCCGTGCAGATGTTTATGGACTTCAGAAATTAAAGGTCATCGATTGCTCGTTTCTATCCTATGGTCATTACATAGGACAGAATCGAGCAAGCGAGAGAAAAATAATACGCGATACTTACTCGTAGGACTAATAATTTACATTAGATCGATTTATCTTTAGGTAATTGGCCCATTAGAGGGGAGGACAACAAATTTGGATAACTTTTACGCGGATGTTTGTGGGCGTCGGTAGTTATCAAAAGCGCCCTATAAACTACAAATAAGAAGGTAACAATCTCTTAAAAATAAATAGCGAAATTGCAAATACGTGGCGAAATCACCAAGTTAATTAGGGGAGTATTAGGTACGTACACCTTCACGTAACGTCACGCCCCATCTAATTGGAGCAGCGCAGTGCTGTGTCACATGAACGTACCCGCGTCTTAAATTCATATTGTACATTGCCGCCGTAAAGATTTGTCTATGACTAATTAAATTTACTAATTCAGTAGCTGCTTTAATAACCTGCTTTCTGAAGCAGGAAACGAAACGCGAAGGTCCATCATCAATTCAAGTACCTCCCGACCCAATGGGCCTCTGCCTCTGATATTTAAAGGGAAATCGAATATTAATTTGGTAAGAGGTGCCATGCTGGATAAGAGGAGGTAGCGCCATGCATGATGCACGACCTCCTCAGATTCAACGGAATTGGGCCGGCACGACCGGGGAGCTCCTCTCGCTCACTTGATGCCACCGTAAAATGACACCGTTTCGTGCTGTTTGTGAGTAGCCTGGGCCAACCATTATGTGCGTAGGTTTAAATAATTATAATAGGTATAATTATGCTGATGTTCATGGGCACCGGTAGACGTTGAAAGGCTCCTATTGCTCGTTTCTCCCCCTATATTATAAAAAAATATATATGTTCAGAAGTAGTGTCTTGTTGCGTTGCAGCCTCATCGGCCCAGCACGGCCGGGATGTAGGTAGCTCTCGTTTATTTCATACTGCCCTATAGTGACAGCTGTTCTGTTGCATTCCATGCGGTTCTTGAGTTTCCGGTGGCTCCATGGGGGGGGGGCAAGAAGGACAACATATTCATGTAAGAAATATGCGGATGTGTATAGGCGACGGTAGACATCACAATGTTCTGTATTCTCAATTATGTATACTATTATAAAAACTCATAAATATCCCGGAGAAGGTATACGTGTATTCACAAAATCAGACAGATCAAGCTTGTTGCGTATGCCTTTTTCTCTCAATCCAAAGAGACATCAGTTTGAAAATCGAACAGTTATTGTTGCTTTTTTTCTAACAATAATAACACACCTTCCCACCAGTTCTCTAATGAGATACACAGAGAGAACGGAGTGTCACAAACCCTTACATACCTTGCCACCTCCACATTCATAACACACTTCATCCAAACACGTCGATTGAGAATAATCTTGACACACAAATATAGAGCACGCCATTTCAATTAACCTGTCCATTAAGCCTGAAGTAAGGTTATAATTTGTAGCTATATCTCTAATTACTTGCACATCTCTCTAAAATGCAATTAATATTACTTTCCTTTTTACAACTATTCAAATTTTTATCAAAAAGTATACATATAATTTTCCTTTTTATAATTATTTCTTCACAACTAATTCTTTAAGATTATCCTACACTGAGTTTATGATTTAAAAATTTTCCAAAATACAGTTTAATGATTTGAAATGTTCACCAAACTGTTCTTAAGACCCCAAAGCGTCCCCAGGGCTTAATATTTGCTCATGCCGATAGCTCAAGTGGATCAGTTACTTAAGCTCGTTACGGCTTAAAATTTGCATTCATAAAATACAAGCTTACACGAATCACCAACAACGGTAATGGATAACCAAATAAGGTTGTTGGAGTGTTATTTTCTTGGTAGAGATAATATTTTCGACGATCTTGGAGGGTACTTAAATATTTCCAGGCACATGGTTACCCTACTCTATTTATATTATGAGATTTTTATTGTAATACCTACATGCTCTGAGATATGATGAGATTTAACTTTTTGCTGTTGTTAATTTTACACATTTGTTAAAGTTTTCGTTTAATCCTATGGCCCTATATTGTTTTATTTTGATATTATTCTTGCTACACGGTTGCACAATATATGATAGGTTTTAATTTTGTTAAAAATCTTCTAGAAGTCTATATTTCCATAATACCTATGGAGGCTTTCGCATTTATTCTACAGATGTAATTTGGTAATTTTTGTCCATAGCATTATACTTCATTTTCTTTCACATTTTATACATCTCTAAGTTTCATCAAATTGATACCACAATGAATTCCTACGAGTTACTGTCGTTTCATAATTGCTAGGATGATAATCGGTTTATACTATTAATCTATACTAATATATATGCTAATAATATAAAGCAGAAGTGTTAGTAAGAGTACTTGTTAGTTACTTTAAATGCACTAATCTCACGAACTATAAAACTCGGATTACATGGTTCGAATTTAAAAACTCCTTTGTGTTTTTTTGACTATTCAGTCCATTTATCGAGAAACTACTGTGATGCTGCGACTAGTACCGCAACCGCAGAGTGGTGCCAGTATTTAAGATACGCGGTTATACAAATAACCCGACCCAAAGTTCTAGTAAGTTATTATATATATTTTCCTTAGTCGAACTCATCAAAATAATTGCTTACGTAACGGTAATTTTGCTGTGAAAATACCTCAGTAGATTTGGAAGAAGATTTTACCGTTAGAAGCACCGAAGAACCGTCTGCCCTTTGTTTTAACGTCTAGACATAAAATAAAGAAATCTAAACTTAAAGGTGCTAAGTAGAAAGAATAAAAAGCGCTGTAAATCGTTACACTAGCCTCATGTTTTTGACATACCACAAACCAATTGTTTTTGAAAGTAAATACTAATGATGATAATAATGGTGAAAGCCGAGGAAAAAAAGATAATAATAATAATAATAACAATAATAATAATAATAATAATATTGTCGACCTGGCCAGATTTCGCCTACAGCGGCCATCTCTAATGAGAGAGCCATCTGCTCGGTACATTATAGTGCTCAAGTGTTTGCGCAGACTCACGTACACTCTCTATTAATTCATTCTCCTATGAACATGAAAAATGAAAAATTGTTTATTTCATACCTTTTTATGTGACACATTAATGGCAAAGGCCCCTGTACTAGGTTGATGGCCTGTATTACTGGGTGCCCTGCTCTTCCATCACGGCAATCTTAGTTCTGTAACAATACAATAAAATAAATTAACTAATAAATATTCCGATGGGACGACAATCCGACACGACCGGAGAGAGATCAGGCGCAGGACCGACGTCTTAACGTGCTCACCGTACCACGGGGGCGTAACACCGCTCCAGACGGTTACTAGAATTTGAAAAATCCTAATAGCACTTTTTGTATGGTCCGACCCGTGTGACAATTTAATTCTATAAAAGGAGTCACGTCAGGGTGTCTGTTATAGGTTTAGTCAGACTTTTAAATATATTTATTCAATGATAGATAGCGTCAGCCATCCCAAATATATCCGACCTCAACATCGCAAAAAGGAAAAAGAGTGACATTTCTTCGACACAAACCACAAATTTGGCCTTACACACAAAGATGAGAGATATACTTTTGCACACAAAGATGAGAGATATACTTTTTTAAAATGTTTAAGTAGCAAAGACATTATTGCTACACCCGGGATTGGAACCCGGGACCTCACGTATGTGGCTGGACATGCTTACAAATAGACCATGAGGCAGTTAAGAAATAAATACTATTAGTGGTTCAACAAACTTCATTCAATACGAACGTCATATCCACTTTACCTTTTACCATTGCTATCAATTTTATATTAGAATATTCTTACCCCTATCAAACAAGCTCCCTGTGGAGGCTGGAGCGGCGTGTTTCGTCCATTGCATATAAAATTCACGTGTAGTTACTAAAGTACCCCATACTTTATCGTGTGTAGATGGCCACTTCGTGTCTTTTGTGACTTATTCCAACTATTTGTTGTACGTCGAATACTCAAGAGAACTTGAGTACGATGCAAAGCTGAATTATAAATGTTATTTCAATATAAAAACTTTTATATTTCTAAAAAGAGGTAGTGCCATGCTCTGTAGGCTTATTGGGGTGTCACGGCCGGGGAGGTACCCCTCGATTACATAATAACGCCGTAAAGAGACGGCATTTCGTAGTATATGAGTTTCTGGTGGCGTTTTGTAGGGGAAAGGGGTCACGATTATACGCCTGTATAACAATTTGACTAAGTATATGGAGATGCTCTAATTGATATTAATAAATTAATAAGTAAATTAATATATAATTAATGCTCCACTTGTTATAAATAAAGTTAACTATATGGAAATGCTCTAATTGTTCTGTTCTGTTTTTTACACTTTATAGAGGATATTTTATACTTTAAGATTGGTTAGTAAAAAACCTCCTGCTCAGCTGATGTTATGGACGATGAAAAGTTTTAATATTAAAAATGTGAATTCACAATTTTCGATTTGCATCACAAAGCCCTTGAATAGGGGTCAATAAAATTGCTAGTGTATATGCAATAAAATTCATAAGAAAGACCTCATTTTGTAAAACCAAATATAGCATAGTACCTGTCTACGCTACATTTTGTTCTGAACCACATAGAGAATGAAAATACGAATGTAATTTTTTTAATATAGGAGGTTAAACGAAGAACCGGAGCCTCTTTGCAACTACCAACGCATATGAATATCCACATAATCACTATACCGATGAGTTGCTCATCTTTCTTCCTCTCATCCAATAGGTCATAGGCTACTTATAAACCGCACTATACTCAATTTACAGCTGCATAATATGAGTGATAGGTCGGTCGGAGCCGGCCCGATTCCGCAGCAATGCAGCAAGGCACTACCTCTTACTATGTAAGGGTTTCTTAGTCAAAAATAATAGATTCTGATAGTTTAAATTTGAATGTCCTTAAAAAAATGTTGATGATGATAAGTCATTTGCATCAACGGCAACGACAGGAAAAACTTTAATTAAAATTTGAGGTACTAAAACAAGATTTAAATCACAATAATCATTACAGACAGACGCCATTCTATTCTGGCGCTATGGTAAGGGCAACACATAAAAAGAAATGAGTATATCTAATTAAAGACTTCTTAATTAAACATTAACCTCTGGGGAGAACGTTGTTGGGAGAAAAGTAATAGCTTTCAAATTATTCCGTATACAAAGTACAAACATGGGATTCTGGACTTGTAAGTAGTTATAGGGAAATGACAATTGAAATCAACCTATACATATTATTCTTTATTATTAACGAAGTCTCAAAAAGATGTCTACTTATAATTGATTTTCTCAGAACCACCCCCCCATCCATGGTGAAAAAGAGTGGACGATTGCCCCAGTCAAGATAGCTCAACTAGCTCTACCAGCCCCCAGGGTAATGCTAGGTCAACTTTAGCTGCCGCGCGTGAGCTGCCTACTTCGTTAGAGATGGGGGGGGGGTCTCATAGCCATTATAATAATAGTTGCTTTAGGTAATCTTAAATAACTATCTTATCTGCGGGAATATTGGAGGGTCCGTCTCCCAATTTACCACAATCTCAGCTGGACCGCCCGACGTCTCTTATAGTAACCGATGAAGCTACACTGGACACTTTCGTCAGCTTAGAGCAGTTAAAAAAAATATTTTCTCAAAATCTACTAAACGAATTTTCATGGGATTGTCATCCATGGATATAACGATTCCGGAGAACGTGTTTAATGTACTTAAAATATGTTAAGGAGACATTCCGGCCTGACATTCATAGGAAAAGCCGCAACGGATCGCTAGTGAACGATATTTAAACAAAAAAGGTGCACTTGCCACGTCATAGCCAAATCGAGAGAAGAATCCTTTCATCGGGACACAAGTATGAAACATTATATTACATGAGATTTGGTAGAAGGAAAAATAGTTCAAATTTTAAGATCGCTCAAGTAAACATATATGTAGACTAAGGAAATGTTCGTATAGGAATCTCAACAAAACATAGTGTTTAAAATGATCTTGTTTTAGTTTCATAACTTTTAGGCAATATTCATTATCATCATCTTTTTTTTATAGAATAGGGAGTATTATGTGAGCGAGAGGTACTGACCCGGTTGTGCCGGCGCAATTCCGTTGCATGGGAACATGATTACCAGCCCTTTTAGGTCCACCGCTAGACACAGATCCTACTACTAAATATCCCCTATTCACAGACAGGAATCACTAGGCGATTTAATAAAATGGGTGTCCCTACTAAAGCGTGATTTTCTTTTTCACTCCAAAATCTCATTTTTACTAGTGGACATAAAGACACAGTTTTATTATTAACTTCGAGTTTTATAAGCGCCCAAGTGCCGCAGACGAGGTGTGAATAAAACTTTACGGTTATTGTAAACGGAATCAAGGGAATAGAATGAGTCATCGACACCTCTACACACCCTACGAATTAATGTAAATACATTGTATAGGGACATTTTATAGGCGTGGTAACAGAATTAATGTCCTCGCTATATTTCTATCGGAGTTTTTTCCGTCTATACTACTTAATCACTATGGACTCTTGGGTATCATTGTGGTTGGGTAATGTAAGTTTATTTTCAAACTAGCAGTCCGTCCCGGCTTCGCAGGAATATTTGTAAAAAATGGCAAAAAAATCATTAATTGATTATGAGGTAAACGGGCGACAGTCGGAGTTTTTAGTGGCCACGGACGCCGTCATTACAATTGACATGCCTAACACATCTGATGGGCCGATGGAAATTCACAAATCGATCGAAACACAACAGCATTGTGTGTGTTGGGCGTAATTCAGCTGCAATACTGCATGACTAGTAAGTGGCAGTGACATGCTTCATTGCAGCGGGATCCGGCGAAATCAGGGAGGCACTTCTCGCTCACATGACACCGCCGCATGTGACGTTTCGTGCGGCTTGTGAGTAGCGGGTGGCCTATTGGGGACGACGACGATAGAATTGCAACACATCTGCGTAACAATCATGCGAATGTCCATGAGCGTCGGTAATCATCAAAAGGCTCTGATTGCTCGTTCGCCTTCTTATGCTATGAGCACGCTGCTCCTCGGCTGCCATGCGACACGGCACTGCCTCTACTTGTCCATTCCGTTTACATTCAATGTAATTATAACAAAGTACAGATATAATTTTTTAAACATGTGGAAAAGATTTGTGTTTTCGGTCTCGATCTTATGCTGCGAATGTTCAGAATATATTTTTTATTAATTTTTTTTTTTATTTTATTTGCTAGAAACATTGTACATTATTTTTACAAGAGTTCAAGTGTCCAATGTGTTTCATCATGCAACATGCAAATGGTAATAATTTTTTTTATTACACATTTAGCGATCTTACAACAATGTTAATTTTATAATAACAAAAAAACAAGTAAAGATGTCCCGCCTTATATCTATTTTTATTATTATCTATGTTCACGTTAATACATTCTTGTATAATCGTTGAGTATATGTTTTTTAAAGAACCTATAAAAACTTTAGATAAATTACATTCTAGTAGCATAGATAGTCAGATATTACAGATAATGCTTTCTTAAAATACAAACAAATCCAACCAATTAATACATTTGTAATGAATCCCATTTATTTGCTACGAACGAGTGTTATCTGCTTAACAACCATGAGTCGAATGCGTTTAGATTTTGCGCAATTTAGTTATCAACAAACAACAAACTTCCAAACTTAGCAACTTCATATGAATTGTTGACTAGAGCTTTCTCCGGATTGTATGTGCCAGATTTCTTATTATTTTATTGAGTTAAAGGTCAAATCGTCGATCATCTAAAATCTCAAAGGCGTTTGAATTGAAATTTAGAATAGAATAGAATAGAATAGAGTAGAAAAAGAATATTGTAATTCAATAATAGAATTTCAAGTTATTGCCTACCTACCTCGTGGTCTAGTGGTAAGAATATACAAACACGGTCGTAAGGTCCTGGATTCAAGTTCCGGGTAGCATTATTATGGGAGAGGGTTATTGGGATTTTTATATCTCAGATTTTTCTAACAGTACGAAGTCGGGAAGTTTGCGGTGTTAACAGGGAGTGAACTTGTGCATGCGAACACACTTCATTATATCCTGCGCTACTAGTTACCTAGCTAGTCTCTAAAGAGTTGCCCCCCCCCCCCTCCCCCGGCTGGAATCCGACTTTGACGGTACTTGGGATATTATTATGATGTGTTATGTACTAATATAGTGTGTAATTTATTTGATTGAACGAGCTCGTCTCAGGAACAACTGTTATAATTTAAAAAATATTTCAGTATTAGATATTCTATTTATGTTGAAAGTCTATTATAGGCTATAGATATAATGTCAAGCGACGTTGAGTACCCGAGTTATGCGGATGAAACCACGAGGTGCTACTTCATAAAAGCACGTTTCGACACGATTGAAAATTGTGAACTAGTCTAGAAAGTTCCTCAAACTAGCGTGGAGCTTAAATGTGCCGTGAATTCAGCGCCGCATACAGATAAGCGAAGTGTCAGTTAGTGCTAGTTACGGTTTGCGTGCTAAATATATTTCATCATCAAGGAGGATTTTCCAGTTGTTATAGTTTATTTTTTATATTACTAATACGGGCTGCTTAGGATCGGGATGGTTCCTTGGGCGAAGCGAATTGAACCGAAGCGGGGCTGCTATGTGTACCAATTTTATAAGAAGAGGGGGCAAAAGAACAAAAGGAGGCGTCGCATTAGCGCACGAGGCATGAGGCGAGGATGGGAACCACACTCCATTGCACAGTCCCAAAGTTGGTGATGTTATCTTGTGATGCGGGACAACCTCATCTGTGGAGGTGGAGTCGGTCCCTTAGGGGGCTGACTTGACGTCGAGGTGCCCAGATTATTTGGTTTTTGTGGGTATTCGGCACTACAATGTGCCGCGAGCCTCAGACACCACTGGACCCCACCCAGGGCCAGCAAAGGCGCGCAAATGTATTACTCCGTGTAAACAAAAAAAAATGATAGGGATGGTTGGCCCTCTATGGGGGAGGCCTATGTTCAGCTGATTAAAAAAATACTAATAGGTAGTGCATTGTATTCTAATCGGATCTTGCTCATGTGATACCTCTTTGCAATTCATGGCTATACTGTGGCGTGTTTCATGAGGTTTATGGGAAACTTTTACATTTAAAATTTAACTAAAAATATATTTCCAGTAAGAGGTGTAACTGCAGCCAAACTTGGTCGACACTACCAACATTGCAATCAAGCATTTTAAGTCACACCTAATTAAAGGACAGTTTAATACATTCATACCTTCGGCCTTGCCAAGAAAAATACTTAAGTACAGCACTGTCATTGATTCGGGCTCAATGGAGGTGAGGAGGTGGGGAGGACTAGTCATCTGCCTGTTAATAATAATGAAGTCTATGGGTCGGTAGTTATGACCTGTGCTCAAAAAAAGCAGCAGTGGACGTGCAAAACGTGTTTAAAGAGGTAGTGTCATGCTGCCTAGCAGCGGAATTGGGCCGGCACGACCTCTACTTCGCTTGAAACCGCCGTAAAATGACATCTACGGTGTCGCGTTTCGTGCGGTTGGTGAGTTTCCGGTGGTCCATTGGGGGAGGTGCAAAGGAGGGCAACGCATCGGTATAATAATTATGCTGATGTACATGGGCGTTGGCACTCTTAGAAAGGCTATGATTGCTCGTTGTTTGTCTCCTTATACTATAAAAAAGACTCGGATTAAGGATTGAGAAAACAATTAATGTCACATGAAAATTTTATCAATCTCGGTTTTATAATTACTGATTGGTCATATTTAATACCAAATGTATGACGTTACGTTCAATATCCCCTAATTAAAGTTTATACCTATGTTTAAGTTCTAGAGATTACTTGATAATACAAAAAGAAACTCTTCAGCTTTATTACATCATAAGAGATACATATATACCTACTTCATACTTCAAAGAAAATACTCAAAGAACATACACTTTGTGCAGAACAGTTATTAAACTGACATAGAATCACTCCACGTTTTTTAAAACTTAAGCCGCAATTTCGCTTTAATGTATTTTTTACTTGTTTCAGGTTTCTGAATAAGCTGGAAACATGGAGACCGTCGTTCAATATTTACTCTTAGCTCTTGCACTGACCTCAGTGCAAATATCCTTTACTGAAAGCCGTCTAAATGAAAAACGCAGGGACAAAACTGAAAGAAGATATCACGCTGTACAGACGAAAGATAATATGTGCGAGATAACTAACAGGGAATCCAAAGTACATTGTTATTGTGAGAACACAGACTTAAGAACCGCTACTAGAGCCGACTGCTGGGTTTTTAATGGGGGCATAGACGAATCCGATCCAATATGGACAAGCTTCAGCTCGCAACCGTTACTAGAGAAACTTACGTTCAACGTAAGGTCGGATGGAGCGTTAAAGTTTATACCGTTGCACGTTTTACACAAATTGAAACGACTACAAAAATTGTACATCCATTACGCGACACTTAACAAAATCGAGAAGAGAACGTTCACGAACATCACCACTTTACGGGAAATTACTTTAATGAACGATAAGATAATGGCGCTAGATTTCTCCGCGTTCGCGAGCCTGCAGTTGCTTGTAAATTTGACTATAAAAGGAAACAAAATAGCCGAAATACAACGTGATGTTTTCGTCGATTTACCAAACCTGCGCTATCTGGATTTGTCGTTCAATAATATTAACTTGGCACACGATGGATGTTTCGAGCATTTGAGTATACTGAATGATCTAGTCCTGGAAGGCAATTTAATTACTATATTGACAAGAGACACTTTCAAAGGCCTCGCTAATTTAACGAGATTGGATTTGAGGTCAAATAAATTGTCAATGATTGGAGATTTAACATTTTCCGAATTGTGGAATTTAAATGAACTTCTTTTGGATAATAATGAATTGAAATATCTATCCGAAAGAGCCTTTGATGGCTTAGCTTTGCTTCAAAAACTGTCTATAACTGGTAATAAATTGCAGTCCATCAATGAAGGGCTATTAGAGGGTGTAAGAGGGTTGGAATTATTGGATTTAAGGAATAATGAAATCGAATTCTTTACCTACGACACCGTCAAGCCGATTCTGGAAAATTTAAAAATGAAGACCTCTGTCCTCTATCTCAGCGGTAAGTTCGTATTTATATTTTTAAAATTTTATATTTACTACATCGGGAGGGTGATAATGATTTTAGACCGTACGAATGTTGATTTCTATGTTCCCTGAGCTTACTTGATTTTATAGATTTTGAATGCTATGAAGTGTTGTTAAAGCCATCTTGATAATGTACATAAAATACATTTTAAGAAATCGAGTTTTATCCTCAGTCATTCTTGGATTGATCTTTATAGAACAACTGACAAGTTATATGCTTACTAATAAAAATAAATATACCACGGTAAATCATTAGCAGTAAAAGCCAAAGTATAGCAAGGATTGTCTTTCATTTCAGACCAATACCTTACTTGAACGAATACGGCTAATCCGAGACTACAACTTTATCTGACTCGCTCGAAATGCCATGTAAGCAAATGGAGAAATATTCTCACTTTCAAACATCATAACCAATGCCAGATTCTTGGATTTTTTTCAATTCCACTGTTCGCTAACATGCGCTGTGTCTACAAAATATGCGGCTCTGCAAGTAACACAACCGTATATTTTGTAGCTAAAACGAAACTTACCTTCCTTTCAACAATGTGTAGTCAATTAAATGTAGATCCATATATTTAAGTCCCTTGCTGAGTTATCACTGCTCCACTTATAGACAGAAAATAATAGTGTAACAACTCATTGTTCGTGAACATAGAAAAATACATTACAATTACAACATCGCATATGCCATTATGGTGTACGTTAATATCGAATGGGAAGATAAATAACATTATTTTGAGCAAACAATACTCCATTCCCTGCTGAGTTTTAATCCCCTGCCAAATACCCGAAACACCCTCGGAACGTTAAGGACAATTAATGAGAGTTACAGTTCGCTTTAGTGAGTCAACAATGGCGTAATAACACGATTTAGCACAATGAAATATGAATTATTAAAAATCAACAATCCTAACAGGAGTTCACATGATAATTTTATTACCGATTCTTTGTTGGGTGTAACACGAATCATACCGGATAAATC
>JAFELO010001182.1:387723-415610 GCA_017140195.1 Eumaeus atala | reverse complement strand
ATAATTATAACTTAGATTATATACAATTTTAATATGACGATGATTGAAGATATGAAGACTGCGCCAAAATAAAATGACAATAGTTTTATGTTTCTCAACAGGTAACAAGCTTAGCTGCGATTGTCGGCTAAGTTGGATTCAGAATCTTCGCAACGAAACAAGCAGCGAACCACTCAAGTCAGCCCTAGACGACGTAACTTGTATTTATAATACTTTAAACAGAATTGAAGGAGCTACGAACGAAGTTACACTTCGTAACGAGAAAAGTAAAATTGAAAATGTGTTTGATCCAAGCGAAGATGTTTTACAAAAGGATAGTAATGATGAAGAGGTATATGATACGAATCCAAATTACAAATTCGAAGTTACTGTAAAACCCTTAGATCAAGTGACTGTAGTAGACATACCTCCTAAATCTTTACAATGTCTCGGACAATCTGTGCAAAATGGCGAAGATTCGCAAATGCTATCGTCAAAGGATGAAAATTATTGGCAACCAAGTTCGAGTACGATTTTACTGTCTAATTTAACGTTAGTTTTATCACTATTTGTAATTGTATTTCATTAAAATTGAGTAATTTCAGCGTGTGATTTTTGTAAATAATCATAAATTTAAATAGATTGTAAAGTTCCATAGTGTAAGCTTTTCATCGTTTTCGTGTTTATAAGACTGGTTTAGAACATACCATAAATTATAAATAAATAAATCGATTATTATTTAATTACTAACCTTCTAGCTTTGTTATCTGATAGATAATTTAAGGAAACTATTTTTAAAATGTAACATAAAAGTGTTTGGTTCAAGCGAAATTTTAGCTCTACCAAATACTAAATCATTTATAATTTTAATGTATTATAAATGATTTCTTATGTAATAAAATTCAATTTCAGAATATAATTAGCTAAAAGTTACAAAATGGTGGATTAGGATATGGAACTTTACGTTATATATATTATTGTAATTTATATTTTTTTATATTGCTAAATTGGATTTAAATCTATAGTGTAGTAAAGTGTAGTAGCGAAAGTAAAACTAAGTGACTACAAGAGCAAGGCGAGAATCTTCTAGTTTCTTCTGTTCTTCTTTTGTATTTAACGACTGATGAGTGGTTAGAGCAGTAGTAACGTTTCGGGTGGGTGTACCCTACACGTAATTCAATTCAAAAGTAATTCAAAAGTAAACAAAAATTCAATTTCAGAATGAGACAAGCAGACTTTATATAGGGGCCCCTATGTAAAAACATATGAGATAAAAATATTAATTATATTTCCCTTGTCTAGTACCCATAACACAAAATCTAGCGGCACTTAATACTGGGTTAGGCCAATGGCGCTCTTTTCCCTAAATAAAAGGGAATACAGACTAATGGCGCGTTAACACACGCACATTAAGTGCACAGATTCCTCCAACTACTTCATTCAATATTTTTCTGTATTATAAAATACGATGACATCATTATATTCAATCTTGTAACTACGACTATTGGCGAAAAGCTGTTCGAATATTTTCAATACACTTATCCGTTGCCACATTTGGCTGGGTTTCAAAAAGATCAAAGGCGCCAAATGCGAAAAATATTGTGTAAATAGATATTTCTGTTAGATCGGTAAGTGATAACATCGTGACTTGTTAAAAATAACGGAAAAACTTTTTTTTTTGTATTTCGTTTATCTTTTTGTGTCTCCTGACTTTTCTGTTCTGTTCCTAAGCGAAGTAATGCAATGGTATGAGGTCGCAACGTTTTAAGCAAAATCGATTATCAAATGAATTTTCAATTGTGTTTATTCGAATATTATTCAGGCTAAAAACGGTAAGCCATAATGAACACAAAATAATGTACAATAAATGATCTTTTAAATATAGTAAAATATTAATACTGTCGAATTTTATGCAAGATAATTGTAAAATTTTGTAGGTGTTGACATTTTGAGTGACAGGATAGTGAATCAAAGCAGGTTACTTAAAAACTGTAAGCGTTCGAAATATATGGAGTAATGTTTGTATGAAATTGAAGGTTTGGAGTATTTTACATATTTATTTTTATTTAGGGCCTTTGAAATCGTGCTGTGAAAGCGTAAGAGAAGCTGCTGATGATGATTGTGAATTACTTCCTCCCTAAGTTTCATTATCTCCTCTTATGCTTTCTCTCTGATTACGATGAAATGATATTGTCTTATGACACCACGTTAGTATAGCCCTGTGATAAGTACCATTAGGACTTGTGTAGCGGGTACTAAACAACAACAAATACATTTAATATTCCTATAAATTTATGAAATATAATACCTATATATCCAGGACCGGGGCGGGATCGAGCCCGCCACATGTTACAACTGCGCCAGTGGATCATTAAAATTATCTTTTGTTGCTTTACTTGATGGGTCGATGACAAACAAGTACATTGTGCCACGGTCACATTCCAATAAAAACCACTTCGGAATGCTCCTACTTGTTATTTTCGCATTTCAATAGAAATACTAAATGTTGAAGCGAACCCTGGTCCGATTGGCAGAAGGCTTGTGGTTTACGGGGCCGTTGGACACATTACAATCTATCATTATATTGATACGTGACACCAACACCTTTGACCCATTTATCTTTAGCACATGAAATCAGGTGAAGCAAGCCACATTTATGTGGACATTACAAGGGTGTGCTGGTAAGTAGAGCCCCTTATATAAACCAGTGCTTCAAGAATGCCTATTAGTTCAATGCTCATAATCGGAAGGTTATCATTATATATACCAAATTGAGATTTTTATTTCAGACACAGAATCACAAAATGCGCATCCCCCATAAGCTAAAGATTTTGAGCTGTCTGTAATATACACTCATACATCTGGACGTAGTAACTGTACCGAAGTATATTGCCAATAATAGCAATAAATTTTTGACCCGTTTTTACAAAGAAAAAACGACGGAGTAGTCTGAAATTTTGCACACTTATAGTTTCTGTATAGAAGAAGGGCGGAACGGTAATATTTTTAAATAATGTGTATTTACTTAAAAATATTTTTAATAAATAAAACGTTATCACATACATACTGCAGTATACATCATAGTGTAAATTTCTGTAACACAATTTGTGACACAGTAAATCATATTATGACGCACTATATTTTGTTTTGATACATACCTTTAAAGTGGTTTCAGGCTCAAGCTGCATTCGACGTTTTTTTTTTTTAATAATTATGATATAATTTCGATCTCGGGGCGATCACCGGTATTACATATATTCCGGTAGTATTTAATATATATAAAAGTGAAATACCACTTATTGATTAATCATACATAATCTCAGAAACTATAACACCTACAAACTTGAAATACGGAAGGTAGGTTCCTTTTAGGGTGCAGGCATCCGCTAAGAACGAATTTTACGAAAGTCCAGCTCTAATGGAGCGTTTTTGGGGGTGGATTACGCGGGAGAAACTGCGACATGCTGCTAGGACAGATATCTAATACAGCGCGATTAAGGATGTCTAAGGCTTTTAATTATTCTATTTTCTTCTACGGCGTCTTTTTTATAATAATCGTATATCGAAGACTCTTGATGTAGTATTAAGGATGAATACGTATAAAAAATGTAAATACGGTTGATTTTATGTAAGATGATTGACGGATGATGAGAATATCGCTGTTTTCACACCGACGATCTTATTTCTATCTGTAATTATCAGGATATTATTTAGGAAAACGAAGTGTTGGTCGACCATGGAATATCCGGTCCGGGATGGATGCGTGTAACACTTAGGATCGGCCGTGTTGGCGTTCATTGAAAGAGGCTTATGTCCAGCAGTGGGCCGTTAGGGACTGATAATGATGATGATGTAATTATCAAGCAATCCTGCTGATTACGAATACAGATTTATTACGTAAATTTTTTAATACTTATAGTTTAAATTTATTTTGATTATTATCAAAATATGAACACAGTTGTTTCCTTTTAAATAATTCTTCAATCAGCTCTATTGCTCGGTACCACAGAATAGTAATGCGAATAAATTTGGGTAAACGGTAAGACTCGGTTTCCTTCGTCCGTCGATCAGAAGCCTAACCTTTTTATCATTCTTTGTATACTACTATCCCTAAACTATATTATAATAAAGCAGTTTCTTAATAATTTTGACTATCATTAATTTCGAAATCCTTTTTTTTTTTGGAAGTTTTTGTACGCATATTGACCGATTTACTTGGAGCGAGAGCAGCGAGTATTTACTCATTAATTGGGATGTAGAAACGAGTAATTACTTAATACTATATCCAGTTCTAGTGCCATATATGCTTTGTAAGAGGTAGTGGCATTCTGTTTTGTAGTCTAATTGGGCCGGCGCACTCGGGGGGGTACCTCTTACTTACAAGCCACCGGTCGACAGTACGAGGTACGACGGTTTGTGAGTGTAGCCAGTGAAACATTGGAGGGGATGATGAAATGAGGGAGGGGATGATGAAAGCATAGCCGGGGAGGTACCTCTGGTTTATACGATACCACCGTCAAGTGACAGCAATGGTGTCGTATTTCGTGCGTGAGTTTCCGGCGGCTCATGGAGGAGGAAGGCAAGAGGAGTGCAACACACTTACACACATACACACACACGGCTCCTCAAAAGATCCCGAGTATTTGCCACCAGTGTGGCTATTCAATCCCGTTTCGTGCGGTTTATGAGCATACAGTGACACATTGAAAGATTTGGGTGAAGGAAAATATCGTATCTGTATTACCATACGAATGCTAATGAGCATCGGCAATCACCAAATGGCTCTGACTGCGTTTGCGCTTTACTATAAAATGTACAATATGTGATTAACGCGAGTAACATTGAATTAAATAAACCATGTAAAAAAAGAAGATTAATTAAAATCCATATCCTTTTGGACTAATGTAGTAAAGTGACAAAGTGTACTTTCTTATATTATAAGGGGACAAACGAGAATGTCATAACCTTTTAATGGCTCCTGATGCCAATTAACATGCATATACTTGTTACGTAAACGCTGTTTGTTGTTCTTGTTTCTTTTATCCTCCAAGAAGTTGTCATCTATTTAAATGGGTCATAAAGGAAGGCATTAATAGAATAAGGGGCCTGTTCACCAGTATCAATTAAAGTCATGACTAGTTTATTGCGAACATAATTATCAGATAAAGTATGTATTTCGATTCCACCAGACCCAAACAGAAGTAACTGGCCTAATTAAGTGTTACACGCCACAGTTGTCAATTTGACCAGTGTTTAATCTCCATTCGTCGTGTGATTCTAATTTAAAAATAGAACACGCTCACGTTCTGTAAGTATCATGTTGACAACATTGTTGTAAATATGCAAGTTCTTATTATTTTTTTAATAACAAAACGGGACAAGCGAGCAATTGGAGCCTTCTGACTACCGACGCCCATGGTCCTTAGCATGATTGTTACACAGATGCGTTGCCTTTCTAGCCCCTCGATGGCCCACCGGATACTCATAAGCCACACGAAACTCGGAAGCGACACTTTCACTTTACGGCGGTATCAAGTGAACAAGTGGTATCCCGGGCGTACCGGCACAATTCCGTTGCATAGGTTGATGTAGTGTCATGCACCATGCATCACACTACATCCACCTGTGTAGCATGGCACTACCTCTTCCAGCATTATTATTATCGTTCTAGAAATTATCTATATACTATATAAGAAAACGAAGGTTGGTATTACTCCAGCGCTTCTCCAATGCCATTACACCAGTTTGATGAAATGGTTCTTCCATCTAACCATTTCTTGAGATTCGGGAATAAGTGGAAGTGACACGGGGCTAGACAAACGGAATAAGGGGGATGAGGTAACAATTCGAACCGCCATTCTTGGAGTCTGTCAACTGTAACCCTCGACGAGTGCACAGGTGCGTCTTCGTGGCGAGACAAAAGTTTCTTTTGGATTCCTTCACAATTCTTTTCTAGCAAACTTGCATAAAGCTCTCCATTTATTGTTATACCCCTACGCAAATAATGTACTAAACTAATCCCCCGACGGTCCCAAAAAACGGTTTTGTCGGACTTCACTTTGCCGGCCGACGAAACCTTTTTTGCTTTTTTCGGCGCAGGCTCTCCGCTCTCAGTCCACTGCTTAGATTATTCTTTTGTTTCAGGAGTATAATGATGTATCCATGTGTCATCCACTGTCAAATGACGCCGCAAAAATCTCGTTAGTATCACGTCTAAACAGCGCCAAACACTCCGACGGATCGTCCACACTGTGCAAACGCGGCGCCCGTCGGGGGCATATCTTCTACACTCGCAAGTGTTGGTGTAAAATTTTAAAAATGCTTACCATGTCTACTATCTTCCACAACTTTAAGCGCCGAGATCATTCCAAACGATTTTTTGAATCTTTTTGATCATGTTCGGACTCTTGACTTCATTTGGACCGTCAGATCTATTGGTGGTCTAATCTTAACCCAGCGGATTTAGGTCGGGGCTAGACGAAGTGTAGTATTCAGTTCTGATCGAGTCCGGAACGTTCGTTTTAACTAAGATTGGGCGGATCAACTTTATGATCTGGTCCGGGGACCTGGTTATAGAACATGATGTTGTTAAAGGGCTGGACTACCTTCTAAAAAATGGTATCTTGATACACTTGTGCCAATATTTTTATAAGTTTTCACAAAAATATGACTCAGTCACTCCTTCACAGCTAGTATATACTCGATACCCACCAAACCAATACTAAAGTCGAATAATGCCCGTTACAAATTAGACGACTAATTGAGAAGCTTCATTAGAGCTTTGAGCATAAATACATCAGTTTATTTGTTCAAAATATTGCTCAATTGTAAAAAAAAACTCATACGTAAACAAAACTTTTCTGTGACCTCCCTTTGCAAGAGCAGTCCGCTTTAGTAATAGTTTCAATTTTAACCCCATCCATCTTCTATTAATCAGTCAAGAAATAACCAGTGCGTCTCTTATAGGCTGCAAATCCTAAGTCATCTCTTAATAGTACGTGACATGGTTCTTGGTGCTATCTTTATTTCCCTAGGTAAAGTCTTTTGTTTCCTGACGGGATTACTTCAAATTTTCTTTCCCTTACTGCTTTGACCACATTTTTCGTACGAACACTACGTGGTTGGCCACGGCTTTCTCTGTTGTAAAAATTGCATCTAGATACACTTAGGTCGATCTAAAAGTTCGTGGCCTAACCTACATATAGCTATGATATCTTTTTAAATCTACCGTCATTTGTTAGTATGTGTCATATTGATTTATTTTGCGCAGTTTCATTCCGATACTGTACAATATAATTTTTCTGTGATTATTTGTTTGAAGCAATCTGACGCAATTTTCAATAATGGAGTAAATTGAACACCGTGCAGTCGTTAAGTACCTCAATAAAAAAGGCCAATCACCAAAAGACATCCATCAAGATATGGTGAGTACTTTGGGGGAGTCTGTTCCATCGTATTCTAGTGTCAAGAAGTGGGCAGCTGAGTTTTAGCACGGTCGTGAGAGCATTAAAGATGATCGTAGGAGTGGTAGGCCTATATCCTCTACCACGAAAGAAAACATCGATAAAACTTGTGATCTGGTACTGGGTGACCGACGTTTGACCATTGGTAAGATAGCTGAGTTAACGAACATTAGTTATGGTCGGGTGCAACACATAATAACGGAAGAGTTGGGGTTTCGTAAGGTTTCTGCTCGCTGGGTCCCGAGGTTGCTTTCAGCTGAACAAAAACGAGTTCGATACACAATTTCGCGAGACTGTTTGGAACTTTTTGAGACTGATCCCGAGAACTTTTTGTTTAGATTTGTTACCATGGATAAAAGCTGGGTTCACCACCATACTCCCGAATCAAAGCAACAATCCAAACAGTGGAAAAGATCAGACTCTCCTACACCGAAAAAGGCTTAGGTCGTTTTGTCGACTAACAAAGTCATGGATTCTGTTTTTTCGGATGCGAAGGGCATTATTTTTGTAGATTATTTACCGAATGGTCAAACTATAAATTGTAGTTATAATTGTAACTTTTTATGAGGACTCCGGGAAGAAATAAAAGAAAAAAGGCCGGGAATGTTGCGTAAGAAAGTTTTGTTTCATCAAGACAATGCACGTGTTCACACTTCGGTTGAAACAATGCCTGTAATCCATGATTGTGGCTACGAATTGCTGCCCCACCCACCTTATTCGCCGGATTTAGCCCCCTCGGATTGCCATTTATTTCCAAATTTAAAAAAACATATGGGTGGCTTGAAATTTTCGACCAAAGATAGTCGCAGTAAACGATTATTTCGCCGACCTTCCGGAATCTTTTTTTTTCGAGGGGATAAATAAGTTGCAGGTCAGGTGAAAGAAGTGTGTTGAACTAGATGGAGACTATGTCGAAAAAGAAAAGTAAATTTAGATCCACTTTTCCCTCATTTTCTTGGTCGGGCTTAGAATTTTCAGATCCACCCTCGTATATACTTTGTGTAATGCTATCACAGTGATTCTGTTCTACTTATCACCCCACTCTATTTTAACATCTCAAAATATTGTACAATGTATTTGTGCCAAAATGAGAAAACTCAAATCGTCTAAAAATGACAGATTCCAAATTCAAATGTAATATTTTTTTATTTTTAATTGTAACAGTATTTACAACCAGACTAAGTATATTGTGTGAATATGTGCTCATAGTAAGTCACGGGCACCAGCTAGTAATACGTTGTTTTTACCCCGTCCCG
The DNA here is from genome assembly GCA_017140195.1 of Eumaeus atala. Classification (NCBI taxonomy): domain Eukaryota; kingdom Metazoa; phylum Arthropoda; class Insecta; order Lepidoptera; family Lycaenidae; genus Eumaeus; species Eumaeus atala. The sequence goes on along the minus strand of JAFELO010001182.1, from coordinate 406,912 downwards.
CAAATAAACAAACCATGATATCATAGCCATCACTTTTATGGCGGTATCAAGTAAGCGATAAGCCAACAGTGTCGGAACAATTCAGTTACAATGTAGCAATAACGCTACACAATATAAGCAGTACAAGGTAGCACTTAGGGCAGGAAAATAGGGAAATGGCGTGTCAAAATGTTACTCGTTTGGTAAAATACCGTATGTTATTTGTCAACTGTTTCCCTCTGGGGTACCGACGAAAGCCGGAAATGTCTCATTCGAGTGCGGAATAAAAGCCACGTTACAGGTTAAGTGATGACCCATTTTATAAATCAATAATGCTACAGCAATATTTTCGGAATATAACCTTTATCATCAGGCTATCATCAGCGACGTTTTATATAAAATATAAAATTATGTATATATATAAAAATGAGGCGTGAAATAGAGACCAACATCTAACCCACGATAATGCATGGCCAGCTTTAGCTGCCACGCGAGAGTTGCTCCTCTTGTTAAAGTAGATGTCGGGGGCCCCGATCTCGATAGGACATAATGGTAGTTACTTTAGCTAGTTAACCTAAATAACTTTTCGTATATATATATATATATATATATATATATATATATATATATATATATATTCTGCGGGAAGGGTGGAAGTGGGGCATCTGCGGGAAGGGTGGAAGTGGGGGTGCCAACAAGACCGTCACTCGACGTGTCTTTTAGTCACCGATGGAGCTGCACGAGACTACTCCATGTTGATGGACGATGTGAGTCTCCCCACAATGGTACAACCTACAAGTACTAAGAGCAGGAAGAGGAGCCGCACTTTGTATCCCTCTTATAAGAAGGAGGAGGGAGGTGGAGGTGGCGTCGGTCCCTTAGGGGTATGGCTGGCCGTCGGTGTACCCTTATGACTTGTTGTTCCGGGGCACCTGTCCAATGGCGGCACTCATGATGCTAGCGATGGTTTTTGTGAGTATTCGGCACTATAATGTGCCGCGAGCCCCACACGCTACTGGGCTCCACCCAAGGCCGATGAAGGCGAGTGAATGCTTTTTCCCGAAAGTAGTCAAGAGGAAGATCGAACAATCGAGCAACCGTCGATCGAGTCGAGAACCGATGATGATCAGCTTACGATAATCGCGAAAGCATTACGCTTTACCGAATACATCGACATAATTATGCTGATGTTTATGGGCGTCGGTAGTTGTTGAATGGTACCGATCGCTTGTTAGTCCTATACTATATATATATATATATATATATATATATATATATATAAAACATATCTGAAACATATTGTGCAAGTGTCGCTGACAAGACAAATACAGGTTTGTCTGCTCTTGCCACATCACATGCGACAAGTCAAAAATGCACCATTGCATATGAAATTTGAGAATCTCGTTCGTATTTTCCGGGATCCCATCATCAGATTCTGGATGAAGACGGTGGGGCCACCTCGAAGTTTTGCCGTTCTAAATAAAAAAGAAATTTATCAATTTTCAAGACCAACATCCATCATCACCAGGTCAGCGATATGAGATGATAACTGTCAGCGATGATAAAACGTTGAAGACATATAAATCTGATATCTAGAATTAAAGAATGAAAATGGTTGAATGAAATACTTTTTTATTGCGCACATTTTGTGAAAATCAATTTTTTTAAAACCTTACAAATAAAAATTGACGTCCACAAAGGCAAGAAAATTTATGAAGAAACACGTATGCGCATATAAATAATTAGGATCGCCCTCAAGTTCTCCATTTTTTTACGACTGCCAACGCCCGTGAACATCCATGTGGATGTATATGTAATTACTACAAATATATTTAGATAATTATGTAATTACTACAATTCCGATTCGTTGCCCTCCCCCCCCCCCAGAATAGGTCATTTCTCCATGATCGCATGTTAATTATTTATGTGACGATGGGACAACATCGGGAGTATGCAATTTCAAACAACAGAAAACTTGAAGATCAGTACACAAATGACGATGTAATCGCGTAAGAAATATACAAAAAAAAAAAAAACACACACACACACACACAGATTGAGTTAGGGCAAAGCCCGTGAACCTATTTTAATAAAACTAATTATTTTTTATTAAAAATAGGCTACCATTTTTTTTTTAAATCTTCAAAATTATTTATAAACACAGACAAGCTGATACATTGTTAGTTTTCTAAAACATATAGAAGAATCTAAAATGATGAAATAATAACAGAAACAGAAATTCTAAAATAATGGCACAGTTCTTATTATGAAAAAGTATACCTGGAATATGAAGTATAAAAGAAGATTGAATATAACCTAGCCATCGCACGGAGGAGTCAAAAGAAAAACAAAACACTCGACTTCGCGTCGAATGCAAATGAGTTGTTCCGAGTTTCCTTATTAAATCTACCTAGATGCGGCTAAAAATACAATGCGGCCTAAGAAATGAGAATCTTTTTACGTGTCAAGACGTCCGATCACAGTTATTGTTGATCCCTAAAATATCTAAAAACGCACCAAAGGCCAAATTCTTTTTAATAACCTCCTTCGCCTCCACAAAGAGAACCCCAAGTGTGGTTTTTAATTTTTCCCGTCCTTACAAACGTCAGACGTCAGTTGTTGTAAACACTTAGCCCTTACTACGGCCAATCGAAAGTGGACGGAATTTTTTATTCAACAAGGGTACAATAGTGATATCACAATAGTCTTTGAAAAAAATCTTATCACAATATTCTATGAAAAAAAAAATCTGAGTTAGTTGCATTCAAATACTCCTGTATTGTACCAGGGTTATGAGAATAAAAGCTACTAAATCCTAAAAAAACTACTAAATCCTAAAAAAAAAATCTAAGTTAGTTGCATTCAAATACTCCTGTATTGTACCAGGGTTATGATAACAAAAGCTACTAAATCCTAGATTTTAAAATATTTTTAATAAATTGTAAATCAATACATAACACTGCGAATAGTTTAGCTGCCAATACATTTAATATAGTATAACAATATGGAACAATGAGTGGGAATAAGTAAATAATGCAACTTTTCTGCGCCGTCGCAGCTGTTTTTGTAGTTTATCATCTAACAAAGTATATTTTTGCATAGTTTTCTTTAATATATTTTATGTATGGGAATTAAGTAGCCAAATTTTTCAAAGTAATTCATTTCGAGTGCCAAAATGTTATGTTACTAAGCATTATAACAAAATAGATCCTAGTCATTATTAAATAATAATAAATCGTTTCTGAAGAATTATTACTTACATATATGAAAATGCCTATCTATACTAACATTATAAAGAGGAAACATTTGATTGTTTGTTTCTTCAATTGTTTGTTTGCATTGAATAGGCTCCGAAACTATTGGATCGATCTGAATAATTATTTTACCATTAGAATCCTATATTATCAATGGATGAACATACGCAATAACACATTTTCTAAAACGTTTTGTTAATTACGAGAATATAATTACGAGAAATTAATTTACGAGAATAGAATAGTGACGTTGTTCTGTCATAAATTTAATATGATATGACTGTACCGTAGAATGTTTACGAGACCGAAATTCACAATTTTTCTATTTTTGCTAATCAGTTCGTTTTTGCCATATTTCGTGAAATGTCCGTCTGTAGCCGGGACGTACTACTAGTATACAATAAATCATATATTTATATTCCCTGCTTGAACACCGAACGAGCTGACATTGTAAGTAATACTTCATTTCTAAATTCGAGAACCAATAGTACATCTCTTAGCGGATGTTAATCCGCCGCTTTATGATGATGGCCCATTTACCCCTATTACTCTTTTCAAAGAACCTCTCTATATCACGAAAATGAGTTTTGGCATAACTCATTTCATCACCATCCAAGTATTTTGGCGAGCACATTTCAGTTCATTCATTCATGATTGGTTTACTTAGAGATCTATTCAGCGTCTATTTTATTTCCTTTGACACGACCGATTCTATTACGAACGCGGAACGTAATAAATAATGTTGTATATGATGTGGTATTATGTATTATTTTCATGCGCCTACAGAAATTTCCTCTTTATGAGGCTTTGAATATAAGTAAATCATAATGTAAAAGTATTTTGGTCTCCTTTATATGTGTTCAACTGTAGCAAAGTTGATCATGATCATCATCATGATAATAATAATAATAATAATCATTATGATCATCATCATGATAATAATAATAATAATCATTATGATCATCATCATGATAATAATAATAATCATTATGATCATCATCATCATTATCAGCATCATCAGCCTTTATCGGTCTACTGTTGGGCATCCTGAACGCGACAAAGCACAGTATAACGAAGTTGAAATATAGCTCGTTGTCTTATGTCTTTGATAGCGTCAATGTGAAATTTCAATTATGTTTTATGATTCGGTTTATGAGGAACGGTTAACAATATTTTTGGTGATTCAGGGAAACGCATTGACGCGCCCTCGCTAGCCCCGGGTTAGGTTTAGTGGTGTATAGGGCTCGTGGCACATTCTGGTACCGAATACCCACTAAAGCCACCGCATGTGTCTAGTGTTCCGGAATAACAAATCATCAGGGCACCTCGACGGCTTGCCAGTCCGCTAAAACCGACGCCGCTTCCATGGAACCGTTGACCCGAACCACAGGACAACCCCACCGACTTTGGAACAGTGCAATGTGGTGAGGTTTCCAACCTTACCGCGTGTCTAACACGCAAAAGCACTCACTTTAGTCCCCCTCCTGTTACAAGAGGGGTACAAAGAGCAGACCGCTCGGTTCAATAGGCTTCACCCAAATTATCACTGTACACCCCGAGCTACTGAGCGCCGTCGTCACGACAAGGCGATAAGGCTTCATGGTGAGGTGATCCATTTAATCTGATCAGTAAACACCAATGGCTGATTATTAGACATCTTGGTGGTCACTGATAGGCCTGTGTGGACGAGTGAATATCCATTGACATAATGGTGACTTAGTCAGTACGCTGCAAACTTCTATAAAAGATTCTCACGGGGTGAGTTTGACCAGTTATAAATAATTTATTGCGTCAACAAATGTCGATTAGATCTACCTACACGTTTTGAGGTGTTAAACGATTGTGACTAAATCAATAGTAATGTGTCATGATTGTAAATTATCTTATTCAAAACATAGATATCATAAGACTTGGAAACTTTTCGTGGTCTGGTCTAGGTATATCTATAGTTTCCACCATAGTACAAGCCACGTCGTGTCTGATAATTGATCAGGTTAACCTGATCAATTAACAGACAGACAGGTGGTCAATGATAGGCCTATGTGGACCAGTGACTATCGATTGACGTACTGGTGACGTAGTCGGTACGCTGCGCACGTTACGTTACGTCAAAGGCGCCTCCTGCACCATCATCGTCCAGGTCATATTGTGTATGTGCCCGGTAATAAAGGTCCTTACGGTACTTGGAACATGAGGGGCTAAGTAGTAAGTCTACGGATTCTTTAGGAAGACGTAGTGCCATGCTCCACAGGAGGAAGTAGTGGCATAGTGCATGACACTACATCCTCCTATGCAACGGATTTGGGCTGGCACGACCGGGGAGGTACCTTTTGCTCACAAAATACCACCGTAAACTGTAACATCAGTGTCGCGTTCGTGCGGTTTGTGAGTAGCAGGTGGCCCATTGGGAGGGAGAAAGGAGGGCAACGCATCGGCATAGTAAATATGTGGATGTTATTAGTCGCCGGTAGTCGTAAAAAGGCTCTGAATGCACGTTCCCCCCCCCCTCTTTTTGAAAAAAATAATTATATTGTTTTACTGCTAGCAGCTCCACGTGGTTTCATCCGCGTAGCCCCGGTCCGGTTCGTTGTAGCGTCGTGACATTTAGCATATAACCTTCCACATGAGTGTAGCTATCGTAGGCACTTTTTTAATACTCGTGTCGTTCCGGAGGGATTTCATTCAAACAAAAAAAAACTCTTCACTTTATTATATTAGTATAGATTACGCCCAACAGTGACGGATGAGGACTGATGATGATAACTGAGAAAAGAGTGGAAGTAGAAGTATTATTACGAGTACTATATTTGTAAAATTTATATTGAAATACATTCAAGTAAATTATTTCTTCCCTATCATTATTGGCAGGTATCAGGAATAGCTGCACTCATGAAAAGGTCCGCCGCGCGTCGGTAGGCTTGGCGTAAGTTAAGAAAATTACCGTCATACAATTATTATTTTTTTGTAAGCGTATTTAAAATAAACTTATCTAATCGAAGAAGAGTAAAAATAGGAGTGTGCGGTCTAAGCCACACGCCTAAAGCAAAACTTGATATTGACGTAAATTTATTTCATGAACTGGCTACGAAAGGAACAGATAAGATAAAATAAAGATAAACATAATTTTATTTTCTTGAATATAGGTACAGATATACATAGAAAGAAAACGTTTTAAGCACCCGTTTTCCTTTGTAAAGTAATATACAAAGTAGCATCACCCCGAGGCTTCACTCTCGAAGTTCCTGTTAGTCATAGCGTCATGATAAATAGCTTTCCTCGATAAATGGACTATTCAACACATTTTTTTTCCAGCCTGGCCAGAAATTTTTGATACTAGCGCGTTCAAACAATCTATTTAATATAAAATTATAAGTATAGATGTGATTTCTCATCCTATACTCAGTAACAAATATATCTCCTTCTCAACTCTAACTATCTGTTTATCTCGACTAAGTATTAACCCTCTCAACCTCCGCTGGCCTCGTCTTCCTAGCGCTCATGTCACGCTTCCACCAACTTACTCAAGTTAAGTTTGGGTAAGGAAGTTTTACTTCAACATCCCGACTACTTAAAGTATGTTTTCATGCACCCAGTGTTGGTACATTTCGTCTACAAAACACCATATCACTACCCTTTTATTTTGTTAACGCGGGGAGACTCCCTTACGCACCTTCACCGGCCGAGGTCTACTAGCGAGTGGGTGGGTGTGAGTGCCATCAGTATCGCTTTTGGTGAGGCGCCCCGGAACTACAATACTTCAGGGCACCTCAACTGCGGGTGTTTCACATAAAAGACCGACGCCTCCTCCAATGAAGGGTTGCCCCGCACCACATGACAACCTCACCAACTTCGAGATAATGGGGTTCCGATCATCGCCCCTTTCCCCAGGCGCAAAAATGACTTCTCCTGTTAATATAAAAAGGGTAAAAAGGCGCCCCTTACTCCTGCTTTTTCGTTTCCTCTTCTTATAATAGGATACAAAGAGCAGCTCCCTGGGTTGTCCCATGAACATTAGCATAATTATAGCGATGCATTTCCTGCCTTTTCACACCCCTCCCCTCCAAGGGGTCGTGGCTTGAGTAATGGTGGGACCCAAAGGACTACCTCGACCAGGCCACGAATTTTTGAACTCTAATTTCTATGTTAAAAAAAGGTAATTTAAAACCATGACACGTTACTATTGATTTAGTGAGAATCGTTTAACACCTCAAAACGAGTAGGTAAATCTAATCGTCATTTGTTGACACAACAAATCATGTAAAACTGGTCAAACTCACCCCGTGAGAATCTTTTATGATGTTTATTTTAATGATTAGTGGGGTTACATGTGCTTTTATGTGAAACAAATATACTGGGGATGAATATTTGCTATACACTGCGTAGGCGTTAGCTTTTAAAAATGCCTCATTCTACTGATGTCACTTAGATTTTAATGAAAATTTTGTCTAGAGACTCCCGATCATGGTCCAAGTATTGTCGTGGTGGTGGTACTCCATAGCCTATGGAGTCGTACCGCATCTCGGGTAAAGTAAACTGAACTATGACGGCTGTCTATTACAGAAATAAGGGGAATTAAGAGCAGGAAGAGGCTCTCTCTCGCTCGAAGCAGAGGCAAGCATGGTTTTTCTGTGTTGCAGGAAACCCCCTTGGCACTACTTGTGCCGCGATCACCATACTACAAAAAACAGTCCCTTACAGATATCCGAAGTCTGTAAGAAACAAGTGTATAGTGTTTAAATGTTATTATGTATATGCCTTTTAATAAAGATTTTAAAGAAAAGTGTGTTTAGGGGCCTGGAATCACTCGCAACAATACCACCTAGTAGACTCTTATCACTGTCAAGGTTGGACTCAAATACGACTGCAGTGGCAGAGTAAGCTGGTATTCCTTGAAGTCTAAAGTACAAGTATACAAGTGGATGTTGACAGCGATTGACTGCAATGATAATAATATCGTGCATAAGCGAGCTCATATTGACGAAGAAGTAAGACAAAGTGTAGGAATGATCGCAGAGATCAGCCATAAGGAGAACTAACGCCATAATATGCTATAGCAATTCTGTGGTGGTATGCTAACCTCCCTTTTTACACAGAACGTGAGAGGGGAGTTTAGTAAACTCCCTTTTTACTAAAAAGTGAAAAGGAAGTTTAGTAGGTTGGAATACCTGATTGTGATTTTGGAGGGTTTCTTCCGTAAAAGGGGAGGTCTCTTCTGCAGAAATATCCCTCCTAACAGTAAGAGTACGCGTTTAGACTGTGTGGATGAAGTTCATTTAGACGCTGCGTGGCCACGGTGACAATGCTTTGTGCGTATTGTATGTACATGTATTAGTGAACCACCAGCTGTGCGCCGCTTGTAAGTCATCCATTATTTCACGATAAGATTTATTATTGTGGTATTCCAGATTGTATTAATATTTCAACTTGTGTCTGTGCCAAATAGTACACAAACTGAAGAACAAACACAGTGGGTACACCACCTTCACATTTATAAAATGAACAGTGTTACGATTGATTGTTCTTACAGTATCAAGTTGGATTAGTATGGAATCCTTAGCCCAGCGCTATAATAACTACCGTAAAGTACTAGATAAGGAAATGTATTATATTTAGTAACTAAAAGAAAAAGATATTGTTTAAGTGAAAGACTTTCACAATAGAAATACATATGTATACTACATTTGGGGGATGAGAACGCGCAACCACTGGCGTAATATGCACGATTATCCGACCTGTGTTACCACTGCGCCAGCCGGTCAAGCGATAAGCTTATGTTATGGACATAAGATCACTAAAAATGCTTCTTTGGAGGTTTATTTTATATAGGATAAGGGGTAAACGAGCAGGTGGTAGGTAACTACCACCGCCCATAGACATCCGCATGACCCGAGGTTATGCAGGCGTGTTGCTGTTCTTTGAGATTGGAGTAAGCTCTTTTTTTGAAGAACTCCATATCGTTCGGAAATACCGACGGTGGCAGCTGGTTCACGTGGTATGAAATTGCGCTTGAAACGCAGAGTTGTAGACTTTCGGACATCAAGGTGGTGACGGTGCAACTTAGTATTCTGCCGTGAAGTCCGAGAGTAGAATTACGCTGCTAGTATTAATCCGAAAAACTCCTCGAAACACTCCCCGTTGTAGATGCGGTAGAAGATGTAGAGCGAGCCAACATCGCTTCGTAATGAGAAAGGATCAAGCTGCAGGAAACTACCTGGTCGTCAACGATTCGAGTCGCTCTATTTTGAATACGGTCAAATGGGGCGAGTTCATATTTGGGGGCTCCAGCCCAAAGGTGAGAGCAGTACTCCATATGCGGTCAGACCTGCGCCTTGTATAATTACAGCCGATGATGTGGCGTGAAGTACTGCCTCGCCCTATTGAGTCCACGGTCAATAGGGCAGTCGGCGTGGGAGAAAGAACACACCCTTGTGGAACACCAGCATTGACAGATTTGAGGTCCGAACATGGACTGTCGACAACAACGTTGATACTGCGATCTGTCAAAAAAACTAGTGATCCAGTTGCATAGTTTCCCAGACAGTCCGTTAGATGGAAGCTTCTAAAGGAGCGCTTTATGCCAGACCCGATCAAAAGTCTTCGCTATATCCAGACTAGCGGCCAGTGCCTCCCCCTTGGTCGCAACTGCCTCCGCTAACCGATGCGCCAAGTAGGCGTATCGTAGGTCTCTAATTATTTGGTGTTCCTCTAAATAACGCAGGATCTGGCAGTGAATTATGGTTTGTATAATTCTGGAGAACAAAGGGATTTCACAATAGGTCAGTAGTTCGATGGATCCGAGTGCCAGATCGGGTGCACCAAAGCCATCTTCCAAGATCTTGGGACTACGCCAACAAAGTAGGAGTATCGGAAAAGATGCGTCAACACGGTGTCAACTCCGGAACACATATCCGGAGCACAATCGGCGTGACGCTATCGGGTCCAATCGACTTGTGGATGTCCAAGGAAAGTAGCGTTTTGCGCACATGGCTCTGCCGAGACTCAATATCCTGCATTGAGTGTTCACACCGCGGGATAGTAGCGGGTGGAGTTCCGCTGTCATCCAAGGTAGAGTTGGACGCAAATAGAGAGCCCAGGAGATCGGCTTTCTTTTCTAGGGCATGGACCATCGAGTCATCGTTCCAGTGCAGAGATGTTAAGAAGGGCTGAGCAAAATTCCCTAGGACAGCCTTGGCGAGGGTCCAGAAATTCCCAAAGGAAAGCGAACTAACCTCCCACCTATTCTGCCGATGCCCCAGCCTTCGGACTTTGCCCCAGCAATAACTTTCTTGTAGGACCTGGCAGCGTGACTGTAATCCTTTTTAAATGAGCTGGTTTTTTCATCCTGGTACGCTGTCGCAAAAGCCCAGGACCAGTAGCGCTCCATTCTTTGCTGCACCACATCAGCAACAGCGTCAGCAACAGCTTTGGGATCATCCAGTGTGAAGCAAATCCGTCCCTATGGGTAAGATGCAACAAAGAGACGGATAATATCCAAATCTACTGACCTATACTGTCAGACACGCCGGCAGCCAAGGAAACGTGGCCGCTATCTGCGTTGTACTGGCACCGAACTGTGGAATTGTCAGTGGGGCTAAGTGATGCATCGACAGAAACTTGGTAGATTTCCGGTTTGGAGATCAGCAGGACGTCCAAGAGGGAAGGTATATATTCTTCCACATCCGAGATTTGCTTGGGCGATGATACCATTTGTGTTAAACCACATGCAAAGGCAGGGTCGTGAACAGATGTACTCGCGTAATCGGTAATGCGTGAGTTTAGCCATTCAGCATGATGGGCGTTGAAATCGCCAAGAACCACGATCTCTGCGGTCGGGATCTGCTTTAAAAGGGAATCCGTAGCCTTTTCGATGTGCTCGAGGAGGCGGTCAGTTTCGGCATTACTATGTATTTATATATTATTGGGGCTCTATAAAGGCAAGCATAGTCGCAAGGGTGGTCATCGCATTCTACGCCTAGGCGTAGATCTCTCCATCATATGGGTAGCCATATGAGATCCCTCTCTTCAAGATTGCAGAGGCGACGAAAGTTGATATCCTCCCCAATGTATGTACACACTCCAGCATGCGGCACCATGGCAAAGGAGTGTACTAGCTCATACCTTGGGTACGAGCGGTATGATGTTTCAATCGGAGAAGATAACTGCGTCAAAAAGAGCAAAGCCGGCTTCTCAGTCTCTAGGTGGTGGTGGAGGGCGGTTGCAGAAATTCACAACAAGAGCAGCAGGGGGAGCCTTCGACTTGGTCTTGCGTTTTCCCCTTGCAATATCGTCAATGAGCACAAGTTCCCTCCCCCCCCCCTCTTTCCAAACTCAGGTACAGGTCCTTAGCATGGAGATCCATTATTAGACTACTTTTACGGATTTTATCGCGATTTATTTAATTATTGGACTAGCCTAACGTTTCAAAAGCTTTACAGCAACCGTTGTCACGGGCGGAGTGAAAAGTTAGTCTACAATAAAACTACTCTTACGGATTTTATCGCGGTTTATTAAATTATTTATGTAGCCCGACGTTTCAGGAGCTTTACAGCAACCATGGTCACGGGTGGTCTGAAATGACAGATGTCCTGATGTACCAAGTTTTCAAAAGTACCCGAAGAATTATAGTTTTAGTTGTTCCGATTAACACAAACAGTACTTATTATATCTTGCTGTCTTGGGGTGTTATGTTTACTTTTTGATTTGATTATGTTCACCACTGGATCCCAAGCAGAGGAAAGAACCCAGCCATCTTCTCTATTGAAATTTGGATGTTTTTTAATTTAGTTAGTCTAGTTAAATAAACCGCGATAAAATCCGTAAAAGTAGTTTTATTGCAATTAGTAAAATTCACGTATTCGACATCAAAAAGAGAAATAAAATCAAAATAACCAAAAGGAGGCACTTGACCACGCGACCGAAGTAAAAGTTATTTAGTTATATGAAACGTAACCGGCCCTGTGAGAAATAATGAACGTGCTCGCACATCCCGCTCTTGACACCAAAGTAATATACGAAACATCTCACTTTCTCTACTAATATATATCTCCCGCTATCTTCCGTTGACCTCGTTTTCGTAACGCTCCCGTCACGTATTGACCAGCTTACACCCCAACTTAAGCGTTCGTAAATAATTTTTACTTAAAGACCAAGCGTGGTTATGAAATATAATATGATATCACGTTTTTGGGCTTTTCTGGAACATTTACTTTATACGTTACAGGTCTTGTTATTTTAGGAGGTGGATTAGGGAGGTGAGGAGGAACCACCAAAGAGCTTTAAAATGGTTATTTTTTCTGGAAACAAGAAAATTACTGTGAAAACCAGATAATACGAAAATGGAAAATTCGTGTAAAAAATCAACACGAACTTTTCGTGATTGAACAGCGGTTTACCGGTGAAAATAATTATTGTTTCTGTATGCCCACAATGTGAACTACATGCAATCATTTCAATGTTATTTTTGGGGCTAAATTTGCAATCGCAATGTTAGGCTTAGCAGTCGCAGGTTTTTACCAAGAGGATTTATGAAGAGGTAGTGCCCCATACGTAGAGCATGGCAATACCTCCACCTATGCAATGGAATTGGGCTGGCACGACCGGGGAGGTACCACTCGCTCACATCATACCGTCATAAAGTGACATCTTCAGTATCCACGATTCGTGCGGTTTTTGCAGTTAGGTGTAAAAGAACTAATAGCAGTCTGAGCAGTTGTAGACTTTTAACAAGCGTTACATACATAAATATCCAAACAAATAAATGCTTTGCTTTTGTAAAAAGAATATTACGGCTATCGGTGCCATGAACATCCACACAACTATCAAGGATTGTATACGAGGTTACGGTACCCGCCCCGTCCTTTTTCCCGCCAATGGCCATTTCGACTCTGAAATGTGCCATGAAAGTCAGCATTATATGGGCAAGAGCTACTTCCATGGTATTCTAGTACAAATTTTCCTGAAATAGGCAATCTGACGATGATAATGACTTAAAAAATTTAAAATTGATATTAGCATTTTGTAATAAGTACAAACAAACATGAAGTTGGTAGCGTGAGACACGATATTAATTGTTTAGACCAGTGAAAAGGAAAAACTATAGTTAGGCACCTGCCACTTTGATAAGCTGGTTAGCGGGCCATTTGTGTATAATTACACGTTGGTTTAGAGATAAGCTGAATGTCAGCCGCAAATCGTGAGGTTACCTGAAGGTTAGAGTTCCAGGTCAGGCTTAACATGTTATTTTTTGGCTAGGATATGTCCGAAGTTGGGAAGTTAGTCGTGTTAGACCCGTATCTCAGATCTCCAGATAAAGTCTTCAGTAATTTAGAGCTGGCCTTGTTGGAGGTGTTGAACACCTCAGACAATTTAGTTAATGTTCGATTTCAGTCCCAGTTGACCATACCTCCAAAAGAAGTTAGAGGATGTCACAGACCATGAGTAGTGTAGTGTTTGATTAAAGTCATACTTGATCTTATCTCTAAAAGAAGTTGGAGGATGTCACAGACCATGAGTAGTGTAGTGTTTGATTAAAGTCATACTTGATCTTATCTCTAGAAGAAGTTGGAGGATGTCACAGACCATGAGTAGTGTAGTGTTTGATTAAAGTCATACTTGATCTTATCTCTAAAAGAAGTTGGAGGATGTCACAGACCATGAGTAGTGTAGTGTTTGATTAAAGTCATACTTGATCTTATCTCTAAAAGAAGTTGGAGGATTCACAGACCATGAGTAGTGTAGTGTTTGATTAAAGTCATACTTGATCTTATCTCTAAAAGAAGTTGGAGGATGTCACAGACCATGAGTAGTGTAGTGTTTGATTAAAGTCATACTTGATCTTATCTCTAAAAGAAGTTGGAGGATGTCACAGACCGCAACTAATGTAGTGCTTGGTTACAGTCCCACTTGGCCGTATATTTTAAAGAAATACAAGCGCGAAGCTCTCCTTCGTCCGAAAAAGAAACAAACACCGTGTTTTGGTTTCTCGATTTACCAATATACAAATTAATGGTAGGTATATTTAGGTTGTTTCTTTTTGTCAATTTTACCCCATTCTTTAGAGATTAAAACGCGACAGGACATCTATCAAATTACAGTATTGTATGAAAGATTGGCACTTACCCAATCGTTTCGGCGCAGTTCGGCTAAAATATAGCAGTGGCACTGTTGAAATACACACGAAGACATTGCTCATTCTTTCACATGAATGTATCTGATGGAAAAAAACTCATCTATTTCAAAGTCTTTGCAGTGTTATTACAGCTGAAACAAACTCTTCAACTTCATAATAACACGAGTTAAGCTATTGTATTGTTCTTTATAATGAGTTGATAGGTGACCTCACTCGGAATGGATGTTTTAATTTCCTGCGAAATAAATGAAAGCTATTGTTCTAACTAATCTAAATGGGAAAATATCATATCAAAACATTCCCGGATATATTAATGACTGGTCTACCTCGCAGATTTACTTAAAATGATTCATATCGAAATGTCTTTTTTCATGACCAATCATTCATTTGTTAGGGGATAATTAATTAACCGAGATTACTAGCTAATTATAAACAACCGTAGTGCCGTGTGATATTGTAACCGCTTTGGACTGGCACTATCAAAAACTCCGATGTGTGTCGTGTGATTTGTGAATTTCTAGTAACTAATTAGAGGCAGAAATGCACAAAAGGTCTACAAATAGTCGGTAGTCACCAAAAGGCCCCAACGGAATGTTCGTCCCTTTAAAAAAATTCCGTAGTGCCATAGCTTGGAGTGTCTGGGCTAAAGAGGAAATATTCTTTCATTTTTTTTAGCATAAGGGGGTAAACGAGCAATCGGAACCTTTTGATGACTACCTACGCCCATGAATGTTCGCATGATTGTTACGCAGATGTGTTGCCCTCCTATCATCCCCCCGCACCAATGGGCCACCGGCTACTCACAAGACGCACGAAACGTGATAGCGACGCTGTCACTTTGCGCCTGTATCAAGTGAGCGAGAGGCACTCCCCCGGCCCTATTCCGTTGCATAGGAGGATGTAGTGTCATGCACCATGCATGGCACAACCACCTTCTATGCAACATGGCACTACCTTTTCCTCACTAGCGTTTGAATGTCAAAATAATGAAGTCACTTACGCCACACACCTACAACGAATAAATTATAACATTAACACACTAAGTTTCTGGAGTGAAGGGCGCGTTTAGGAAAACGAAGTGTTGGTCGACCGTTCACCAGGTGGGAGGACGATCTTCGTGCAGTAGCCGGTCCGGGATGGATACGAGTAGCAGGAAATCGACCGTCTTCGCGTTCGTTGTAAGTGGCCTATGTCCAGCAGTGGACCGATAAAGGCCGATAATGATTAATGATGATGATACTATCTCATTGTATTTCTCACTTAAGCCACACACCTGTGACGATGAATAAATTATAAAATCGTTTCAAAGACTCATATTATAACAACTCGCTGGTATCACTCGCTAATTATAAGCCCAGTCGCCTGGCCGCAAGTGTGAATTACACGTAGCGCTGTGGAAAAAAAAATACCAGTAATAGTTTAATTATATACTGTTTACTACTAATGGTATCGTTTAATAGTCGGGCGTGCATTTACGATGTACATGCGTGTGCTGTGAATGTGTATGTTAGTGTGTGTAAGTTAAGTACAGTGAGTGTTAGTTAATGGGCCAACGTGCAGTTTTCATCTTTTGGCAATCCCCATTAACATTTTCACAACCGGAGGATAAGCAATGTATGTTCTCCATTTCCCCATGCTGAGGCGTTGCCATGCTGACGCGTTGCCATGCTGACGCGTTGCCATGCTGACGCGTTGCCAAACCCCCCCCCCCAAACGGGCCACCAGCTACTCACCGCACGAAACGCGACACTGAAGATGTCACTTGAAGGCGGTATTGTGTGAGCGAGACGTACCTCCCCGGCCATGCCAGTTGCATAGGAGGATGTAGTGTCACGCACTATGCACGGCATATATGCAGCATGGCACTACCTCTTTCTAGCAATTGAAATGTGGCAATGTCGTCACCTCTTAATGAACAGTCTTATATTAGTCAGGAGATATGCGATTTTTATTTTTTTATGTATTAGGAAAACGAAGTGTTGGTCGACCGTTCATCAAAGTGGCAAGTCGATCTCCATGTGGCGGCCGGTCTAGGATGGATGCGAGTAGTACGAGACCCACCGTCTTGGCGTTCGTCGAAAGAGGCTATGTCCAGCAGTGGACCGATAAGGGTGGATGAATGATAATGACTGATAAATGACTTTGCGCCCTATTTCAAAGTTCCATCCTAAACGTCTTGATGCCTCTAAGCTCACTACTGTACGATTTAAGCACAATTTCCTCCTACTACATTGTGGAAACAGCTGCCGCCCTCGGTATCGCCGGACCGACACAACTTGGGGTCTGGCAAGGAAAGGGAAGCTGCGTAACCTCTGGAGTTGCAGCTTTTTGTGGGCGTCGCTTATCACTTGCTTTTCGGTGACCCGACAGCTCAGCCCCCAGTACTATAAAGTACAATGTCGATGACGACAGTTAGTATAATGGATTCATTTACACAATTTTCACTAGCAAACAGTTTTGTTAGTTAATTCTACTAAAATACCGAACAAACTATATATTTATGTCGATGTAACAAATTTTAAGCACCCTCGATGTTTAATAACGACATGACTGTCAATATTTCATACGCCGCCATCTATTGTATGAGCCGACATTGTTTCGGTTACAATTATAACCAATATTCAACGCTAAATCCGATCATATTGTGCAGTGGCTTTGTATTATGCGAGATATAAGTCCTTGAATGTACTGAGCGGTCAATCGCTGAGTGGTTTTGTTGTTGAAAGGTGCTACAACCACATAGTGTGTATTGATTGCAGTGGCTTTCTGTATAAGTATCATGTGAATAACGATTGCACAATCCATGCTGTTACGAAGGAGGCCGGGAGGTACCTCTCACTCGCATGACCGCCGTAAATCGGCAGCTGTTCTGTCTCGTTTCCTGAGGCTTGTTGGTATCGGTGGACCATTGGAGGCGAGGAGGTAATGAGGACAAAGGCATATGCATGTCTGTGGGCATAGATGGTAGCTAAAAGGCTCCGCTTGCCCGCGCAAATGCTTACGCATTTTACAACCATAAAAAACGGCATAGTGTGTTAAATTATCTGTACAATGGTTTTGTATATTATTGATTTTTTCATAGAATAGGGGTGCAGAAGAGCAATCGGAAGCGACTACCGACGCCCCCCATGAACATCCACATAATTCCTATGCCGATGCGTTGCTCTCCTTCTCCCCCATCCATCATTGGGCCACCGGCTACTCACATACCACACGAAACGTGACACTGAAAATGTCAACTTACGACAGTATTATGTGAGCGTGAGGTAACTCCCCGGTCGTGCCGGCCAAATTCCGTTGCATAGGAGTATGTAGTGTCATCCAATATGCATAGCACTACCTCCTCCTATGTAGCATGACACTACCTTTTCCTAAAATTACTATACATATTATGCGAGTAGCTTTTGTATTAATTAAAACCTAAAATTGACTATGGTGGTTAGGACAAACACAGAAACTAAACTGTTTGAAGACATTGTACCTATTGAGACGGAAGACAATGATTGATAAACCTGTCATAAAATTTTTAGGTTCAATGTTAAAACCACAATTGCGTTTATGTTACGTTTTAAAAATTAAATTTGTGTTTGCTAGAAGTAGCCATAGTGCTGCTTAATTGGACCAGCACGACCTAATTCTCACATGATACCGACCTCCGGGTTGAGTTTCCTGTCGTCTATGGAAGGAGAGGATCATATATTAGTAAGAGGCAGTGCCATGCTGCATTGAAGCGGAATTAGTCCGGCACGACCGGGGAGGTACCCCTCGCTCACATAATACCACCTCTTGCTCACTTGATACCGCCGTAAAATGACATCTGCGGTATCGTATTTCGTGCGGATTTCCGGTGGTCTATTGGGGGTGGGGGTGAAAAGGAAGGCAACACATCATCCTAGCAATTCTGCTGATGTTCATGGGCGTCGGTAGTCTTAGAAATGCTCGGATTGTTCGTTTAACCGTTATACTGGAAAACAAATCCAGATGTCTATGGGTATCATCGATGGTTCTAATTGCACGGTCGCCCCCCTACATAAAAGCACGTCGAGTATAATTTAGAAGCTTCTTTTAGGTATACCAAGTACACGTGACACCGGCGATCTATCACCGGATTGCCTCTCAGAAATCAGAACTCAGAACTCTTCCACGGTAGGTAACCTTTTTATATTTTTTATTTTCCCAAAATTCTTTTGCCAGTAGAAGATTGCATGTAATAAATTAAAGCCACAGCTACTTAGAAGTAATGCAAATCATATTCCTAAAATATATTCCTACAATACCAAGGGTTTGAGTTCGTACTGCAACGTTACATCCATTAATTGTGTGTAGCCGGCCTTAGAGTGGGAGATCGTTTGTCCTATTATTCTATAAAACAATCGCTCTGGTTTTGTATTTTAGTATAAATAGTTATATAAGCGTATGCACTAGGAGGTCAAACATTTAACAACAATAAATAATTATATATTTAATACAAACGTTTAATAATATTATATACTTGTCTTATTTCATTGAGAGTTAGTACGATGCTGAAAGTTAGAGGGATGGAGTGATATCCCTCTTACTTGCCCCTGCTGTATTTCCACCTAATTTGTCCGGTACGGCCGGGGAGGTAGATCTTGTTCACATGACAAGTAAAGTAACACCTACCCTGTCGCATTTCATGTAGTTTATGAGTAGCTAGTGGTCCATGAATGGGGAGAGCTCCATGGTTCCACCTGCGCAACTCCTGGCCTATTTGCCGTAGCGTCATAATAGCCTGAATGCTAAATAATTCAAATTATAGGCTGAAACCTTCCCCGATAATTTGACTATTTAATACATTTTTTTTCCA
>JAFELO010001182.1:364638-387663 GCA_017140195.1 Eumaeus atala | reverse complement strand
ACATCATGAAGATTAAGTCAGAGCGCGTGAAAACAAACAAACTCTTCTGCTTTATATTATTAGATATATTATACAAAGGAGTTACAGTGCAAACATATTCTCATACGCCCAAACCTTTCCACACGCCCAAATCCTTCTCACAGCGAGTAAAACGTTTCACATTCAGCAACGTGACCGTTTATTTAACACTTTATTGACCGTACTTGTTGCGTGCCCGGACGCAATGTGCGGCAGAACGTACGAGCGGGCATTGCCGTAAAGTACGTTGAGGCGTGCACATATTTGCCTTGACGTGAATATTTTTCTGGGATTTAAACTGGCCGATCCCTCATTCTATTCTTTTCAATTAAGTAAGAGGTTGTTGCCGTGATGCATTGCAGCAGAATTTGGCCGGCACTATGATAATGTAAACCGTAAAGTGATAGCTATACCGTCGCATATAGTGCGGTTTGTGGGTAGCCGGAGACTCAATGGATATGTTCATTAGGCCAGCAAAATTCTCGGACCCCAATCAGAAAGTCTCCTAAAGAGCGGGCTCTCACTTTGCGGCGGTATCATGTCATCGAACAATACCCACCCGGCCGTGTTGATCAAATTCAGCTGTGATGCGTCTCTTCCATCTGCAGGAGAATGGGGGATCGTTCTCCCTTTCCACACCAAAACCAGTCTCTTCGCCTGACGATCATCTATAGCAAGCGATGCCTCCCCTTCCATAGTATAAGTTGATGATAGGATGATACATCAAATAAATAAACTGAATGCTCTAATTGCATGGCACTACCTCCCACAGAACCCACAATACTAATGCCTCAAATTGTACGTCTATCCCCGACCCCTTATAAACTAAGCACTTTAGATATACATTTGGTACAAAAAAACGTCCCCGTAGTACCTTCACGCCTATTATCTCCGAAGAGGTAGGCAGAAGAGTGCTAGTACATCCACAACTCGTAAGTCCAGAAGATATACTAGAATACCTACGATTAGCCAAGTAAATTTCTTCTACACTATTAGTCTCAAGGGCAAATCTTCTTAAAACGTTTATATTTTGTCTCACCAATATCATCAGGCCTCCACTTCCTTTTTTGTCTGTGAATGAAATTGTCCTATTACGGAAGTAAGTAACGGTCTTTCTTAATTTCAGAGTCAAAAATAGTAGAAGTAAGGAACGTTTGAACTAAAATAATAACATCGTACTCACAGGCAAGTAGTTTTGAGTCATTTTAGTATTTAAGCCGCCACAGTTTTGATAAAATATTGATAGATTAACTGTATTCATTTTTAAAACAGAAGTAACATGTAATAATAAAACAGAAGTAACATGTAATAATAAAACAGAAGTAACATGTAATAATATTTATTAATATCGTTGAGTAATTGTTTAATGATGCTTTAGAGCTCCCAGATATTATACATTTATGAAATAGTGACTACAACGGAAAGAATAACAAAAATTAAAATAATGTTAAAGTGTAAAATTTACAAACACGAGTACAGAATGTAAAACGCAACCCCAAAGTCACAATATTCATTTTAAGTCATCATCACATCTGATTTGCAACACCCGCGCATCATTACTTTTTCGCAATGTGATTTTTCACCCAACATATTTGTAATTTTTACTATAAGCCAGTTTCCTAGCATTATTAAATAGTATTGTTCAGTGTTAAATGTTCATTAATGTAAAAACGCATCGCCCGACCGTCAGCGGCGGCGACGGACGCGTGCTCGCCGAGTAGCGTTGCTACGCGCTGAGTGCGGCGCGCACGCACAGTGGCTATGACGTCGTCGCGCTGGCGGCACGTACACAATTGAAGAATTATGTTCTTGGGGCAGTCACTTGGCTTACTCGAGCTACCCTATGAACTGATCTAATTTCACACTGCTTTATCCTCCACTCCAATTAGTTTGCCTATATCTGTAGAAAATCGAATGATGTTTTCGGCCTTTTTCTCGGGAATATTTTGTATTTCTATATTGCAGCTACGGGAGATTTGGTCGAGATCATCGGGTTTTTGCTGTAAGTTCACCCGATCCATGTTCAGTTGTCTATTTTCTTGAACGATATCGTTAACGTTAGATTGGCGCGATGACATAGACATAATAGTTTGTTCCAATTCTATGTTACGTGTGATGCATTAATACGCAATTCTAGAACTTCGATAACCTGTTTATATGATAGATTCACATTCTGCATCGCAGCATTGAGGTATGTGCGCCATTGCTGCGTTAAATTGTCGAATTTAACATCAAAGTACTGAATTAACGCTTGGGATTGCGAATCAAAGTTCGGAATATTTAGAGGTTTCGGTGCACTTTGTGTTTTAGGAGAATAACCATGCTTCTTAGGTTACAAGAATAACTCTTCCATTTCATTTTATTCGTGGGTTTTGCTCACTCACTCTTTTTAAATTCTATCTCGGATAGTTCGGCCCAGTAATAGGGCAGCCACATATTACAAGCTGAGCATTCTTATCAATCACATTTTTCTTACATTTGCCGCAATCCATGATTTAAAAATGAATATTTTTATGGAAAGTGGAATAAAATAAAATCGACCAGCGACTGGTAACTGATGTACCTCGAAATAGTTTTTCAAACGCCAGCAGACGAGAAGCTATCAAATGTACTTGTCTTGTTTCGTGGACACTTCTTCACTTGCAAATTATCTTAGAAATATTTTCAACGTATTTAGTTTTTATTTTGGTATTAAGAAATATTACTGGATAATATTCATTTATCTGTTATTAAAATCAATTTCAATAAGTAAATAATCTTGACAAGTACTTCTTATATTTAGAAAAAAACACTTTATATATTAAAAGATGAACAATTTTAGCTAACATTCATTGACACGTCACTTTCGATAGATTATTCTCGGGAATATTATCGGGAATAATAAAAAAAAAGCTTTACCTATATATTCTCTATGTATTATATATGTATCTTTATCTGTATGTATCTTTACCTAATCTCCGCCCTAGGCTAAGCCTATGCTGTGATGACCGGAGGTCGGTTTGTGTGACCTTTCATAAAAAGCGACAAAAAATAGTTCTTCCAAAAAAAACAGTTCTAAACAGTACTTCGTTATAAAACATGCAAAATCAGACCCTCACAAAGAACTATATTACTTCATAGGCAAAAAAGCTATAAAAAGAGACTTAAAATTATTAAAAGCATCTTAAAATTCAAATGAAACATTATTAAAAAAGCTGCTCACTTTTTAAAAGCACATTTTATGTCCTTTGCACTTGCAGCGTCGGCGGCGGTTTGGTTTCAATAACTTTTATAATTAACTTTTCATTGTTTTAAGACAAATAAGATACAAATGTAAAAGCTGCACTGAATAATTAAGCTTTCAATTTTACAGGGGCGTATTCGTTTTAAAATGTTTTTCAGATAATTCTGAGCATACACTACACTGTCCGGGATTGGAAGGGGCCCGAAGTGGCCATAGGCTTGCCACCTAAGACATCATGGGCAGCACATCCAATCATTTCCGACACGGATACTTCTAAATTACTAACTTATAACATAGCCTTTGTGAACTTGAATCAATTCAATAATGTTATGAACGAAAATAATAAGATGTTAGAATTCGTGTTCACTACTATTAAACACACAACGGTTAGTACCGCTGAAGACACACTACTTAACGTAGTTCCTCACCACACTCCGCCAGAGATTATGTGCTCAAGGAGTGCCCTAGAACTACTACTGTAAACAATAACTCTACGAAAATAAATTTCTTTAAAGCTAACATGAATTAATAAACCCAGAAATAGTTTTACTACCTAAAATAATCGAGGCACACGTACCCTTGTAGGAAACAAGGTCGTGTTTCTACCCAATCTGGTTCTCTAAAAGCTTATTTTTTACACTAAAACGAGAAATGAGAATTTGGTTGCGTTGAAAAACTTACAATTCACTGAGAGACTTTCAAGAATTTAACTTACTAAGTAAGCGGATCAAACGAGTCTTCTAGAAATATTCGTCTGATTTGAAAGAAACCAATACAGAATAACCAAAACTTATGACCTTAGATAATGAAACTTCCAGTAGTCCATCCACAATTTGTAATAAGTTCTCGAGATATTTCCAATCAGTTTTCGAGCCTGTAAGCCCAGGAACATGTACAACCTTGGACCCATTGGATAATGATTCCCTTACATGCTTGAATTACACACACAAAAACTAGCGTAACGCAACGAGAAATATATGTTACCCTAAAAAAATAGATACTAATAAATTACCTGGCCCTGATAACATACCTCCTATATTTTTGAAAAGAGTTGCTAGAAATCTTTGTGTGCCGCTTGAAATAATATTTAATAATTGCCATACAAATGGCGTATTCCCATCGATTGACAAAAGATTTTATAACCCCCATCTTTAAGTCAGGCTCGAAAACTGATATAGTTAATTATCGACCAATATCAAAGATATCTGCGATTCCAGAGATATTGAAGACACTAATTCATAGTAGCATATAATCGAAGCTAAAGCATGTATTATTGAGGAGCAACACGGCTCTGTTGCGGGACGTTCCAGTTTGTATTTTTTTTTTAGTTTTCACAAACTACATATTTAAAAGTTTATACAAAAAAGGCCTTGGAGAAGCAATATATACCGATTTCCAAAAAGCTTTTGACAAGGTGGATCACCTTCTTCTTTTGGGAAAGTTATCCTTCAACGGTATCAAAATTTTTAAAAATTACAACAATGTATGTCCTTAGTGAGACTCAAAATATACAATTATAGTAATAACATTCAGGCTCTTGTTATAAAAATTATAACAATGTACGTGAGTACTTAGTGAGACTCAAAGGAAACAATTTGTAATTTATCTATCTTGTTACTTATTATTGCTATATACTCTGTAATTGTTTCTGTTCGTTCACAACATAAGTAAATAAATTATGAATATTGGAAGGAAGGGGGAATGGTGGGCAATGCATCTGCATGACAATAATGCAGATGTCTATGGACGTTCGTTATAAAAATACTCCGAATGTGCGTCCGCTGCCCCGTACTATAAAAGAAAATCTCAATGTTTCTATCCTATCCGTTCTATAGTTTACAAACCTGCATACAAACTTTTGCATGTTTTTTAATTGGGCTTGGCCCGCCACTCTATCCCACCGCTGCAACTCCTATCAACAGGATCGACGGCGGTGACCACTGATGACCCTTGATATGATCGCAGGGAGCCCGAGGGAATAGCTCAAACTTAGCTTTACTTAACTTAGCTAAACTTTATAGCTCGAATTTAATCAGAAGAAAGTAGGAGGAGTAGGAAATAATTCCACTTTCCCTCCCCAACCAAAGCGGGAGACAGTACCAGATTGCAACGGCTCGTACAAGCCAAGGAAAGAAAGGGCAGCCGGGTGAGGCCCAACTGCTATGCACCACGGAGATAATAAGTCCTAGTACAAAGTGATTGACTAATTGGTATTTAATTGTTATTATATAAGATGTTTTTATGAATGCGTTAAAATTGTTTTTTCCAATAATAGTTGTGGCAAAAACGTTTGAAAGCACGGAAGTTCCCCACGCTATCCACGAGACCGCTGTAGTAAATTACGCCATTAACACTATGGATACTGTCTAATCTCATGGTTCGCTCACTATGCCAAAGACTACACCCCCAAATGATGTGATGTGCTGTTTGTTCGTATTCGTTACCATCAGTGGAGAAATTGCAGAGAGGTGAAGCCACTAATTTAAAGCCAAAAAGTTTGCTTTTAAAGTTGCCGCGGCCGGTAATGAATTGTGCGACGCAGTGATCGATTTCTAGACAGTGTTTCGATAAGCGGTCACGCACACACGGAAAAGAATTATGTAAATGTCGTCCTTTAGTTGAACTATTCCATCTCGTCCGCCCTTTCTTAACTAGGTTTTCAGCAGTGATTTCTATTGGTGTAGCCCAACCTGTTTATCTTATACCTGTCTTTAAGTCTAATGAAATCAGGGTTGGCGAGATTCTAAGTCTACAGTACTCCGGCAAGAACGGGTAGGGCCTCCGCGCTTACGGTGCGGTGGGCATAACATAAAATATTAAAGGAAGTCTTTCACTTCAGAGCAATTCACGTCGCGCCGCGCTTATGGTTGCCCTATCTGCCCACACAGGTGACCCATAGCAAATGCTTCCAAGGTACGTCGCGGTATATATTATTTGTAAGGTCTTAAAGGAGAGACCCCAGGTCGTGGTTGAGAATATAGTAAAAGCATAAAAATTAGGTTTAGCCTTTTTTCCTGTTTGTATAATATGTTCTAAAAAGGTGAATTTATTTCTGCTCACAAAACGCACGAAACGCGTCACTGAATATGTCACTTTACGGCGGTATTATGTGAGCGAGAGGTACCTCCCCGGTCGTGTCAGCCCAATTCCGTTACATAGGAGGATGTAATGTCAAGCACTATGTATGGCACTACCTCCTCCTATGCAGCATGACGCTACCTCTTCCTAAAAGCGCCATGACTTTGTATGCTATTGCTGCTAGTGTGAGAGGTAATATCCTAGAAGGGGCACCATATTCGGCGTCAATGTAACACTGATCTTTTTTTTACAGGGAAAATGCTATTACGCGCCGTCCGTTTGGCCCTGTGTAAGCTGGAACGGTGTATTCATTACATGGTCCCACTACCGACCAAAAACCACTGCGACAGTCTTCAGCTGTAGCGCTGTATTCCGGATCTGTCAGCGACAGGACACCCCGGCGATAGGCCTGTCCCCACTTAACGACTGGTCTTCATCACAAAAAGGGACACTCCCGCCAACGCTGGAATGCCGGCCAAGATCCGCTAGCTTAGTGGCATTAAAACTATTATGTGAAACTCAGTGTCTAGGAACCACTCCCGTAGCGACTAGGGAAATTAGTAGTAACTGAAATAAAGTGTTTTAAAGACTGCTTCTAGTTTCTGTTTTTATATTGAAACAGAAGAAGGTGTTTAACACTTTGAATCTGTTTCCAAAAATACTTGTTCATAAATGTGTATAATGACTCTCATAGCCAATAAGGTTTGCACTGGAATAAAAATACGCTTTCACTCCTTGCCGTCTCTTTCTCTTTACGCAACGAAACTGCAACAGCGAACTAAACGATCTAAGGCATAGATATAATAAAGAACATAGAAAATTGTAAAAGCAGTTTTGAAATGGTACAAACCGAAATCTCATAAGTGTTACCTAGGAATAATTATGTAACACTTGTGAAAGTGTTACAGCTAGCTACCAAACTGTCGTCACTAGGAGAAACTCTCCTAGGTAAAGGAGATATTTATTAATATTTAAACTCTTCCTTTACTGAGTAACTACTAGCTGTTGCGCAGTAATTTAGGCGGCTCGGTGACTGCCGCCTATGCGGTGGACATTGGATAGAGCAGTGGAGCACTATTACAGTATTTTCCAAATCCAATTCCGAAGGGGTTGAAATAGGGCTCAATAATTGAAAACTTATACAGCTGAAATCACGGGCACTGCTAGTATTGTTATACTAACAAGTAACCCTACGGGGTTATATTGTCCCACCTGGAGTTGTGTCTCTATGCATATGAACAAATAACATGTTGTACATTATTTTCTTATTTATCCAAACACACTTAATTTTATTATTTTTGGGAGTAAGAATCATGTCATTAAAATAGTTTATTCAATATTCATTATAACTTATAATCTTTTATGGTTTCTTTCCATGTGTTTGCCACGTATTGGTATACTTGGCTACACGTTAGAACAAAAGTGGAAGCTACATTTTTTTGCACTAATGACTACGAGCACAAGCTGAATAAATGTTTTATTTGCTTAATGGTTTAACATTACTATACCAATTTTAATTAAATAACTAATAGGCAATCGTGCCTTTACAAAATGTGAGGCATGGCTGAGGAAACAACACTTCCCTCCAGTGTAATAGTGCTAAAGTTTCATAACATGCTAGCCGAGATTCAACCAATAATGATACATTTAATATCAGAAATATAAAAGCAGAAGTATATTTAATCCAATATTCGGATATTAATATTATAGGGAAGAGAGAAATACTAAATTTGTATTAAAACGTCAACTGTAATCTAAAGCCGGGATCACACTGTATTTAGATTTTGCATTTAATGGCTCATGTTTTGTATGTAAAGAGTAAACATTAATAATGTCGTGGTTTTGTAAAAGAGTTTTGATGTTGGTATTAAATCCGCGTAGCGTTTACGCTCAGTGCAATGCTTTAATAGGCGCCAATGTGTATATGAACACTTCGGTCGCAAGGTACGCAGAAAACCGGAAAATTTGGAATGTCTGATAGTGACAGGAAAGATAGAGGCCAAAGATCTACAGCCCAAATTTTAATTAAATGGTCCTATCAGTTCACAAAACAGCCGGATATACCAATCAGTGCTGCACTCCACCTTGCGCCTGCTCGAGGATAATGGAGACACTCTATCCACACTCCCAGCATCTAGACCTCGAGGAATCACGATCCTCAGCCAAGAGTGCCCGAATGGAAAGAAAAAAATGTATTGTGGTGAATCACGCTTATATCACTTACGTCTATAGTATGCTTAACTGCATCATGTTTCTTGTGTGGGGGAATGATACATCTATTGTAACCTTCCACTGCCCCTTAAGAGGAAGTTCATGGACGTATGCATACTCCCTTCACTCACATACGGCTCGAAAACATGGTCCCTGACACTTCAGTAGATCCGCCCTTGCGAGCTGCCAGAGATCCATGGAGCGAAGTATTCTAGGCATCCAATTGAAAGACCAAGTTAGGAGTACCATAATGTGTCCCAAAACAGAGAAAACAGATGTGACTGGGAAGACTGCCACGGCTAAGTGGAACTGGGCTGGCCACGTCTGCCGAATGTCTGAGGACTTCTGGGCCTAAAGGACATATTTATGGACCCCACAGAATGCCTGGCGACCACGTGGCAAACTCCGTCGGCGATGACGAGATGGGCTGAAATTATTTCGAAAGGATTAGGCCAAACTAGCTCGAACCATAGAGGTGTGGAAAGAAAGGTGGGCTAATAATAATAATAATGTTTCTTAAGAACGAACATGGTTCACAGCTGAAGTGGACACACAACTGGAGTCCTTGTGAACTCTGGTTGCGTGTCTAGATAAAGAAAAAATAGCGAACATTATTCTTAAGAACATTACTCCAATCCCGTACTGGGGTTGACTTACATTGTTATCTTATACAGTTAATTCATTTGAAAACCTTTTTTTTTCGGACTTAAACTTGCGATGCGGAAGCGGTGTGAAGTCCTCTCTGAACTACATCTAATAATTGTAGGTGATCGCCGGGCGACGAGAGGAGTTTTTTGGGTCTAAAGGGAGGCCAACCCCTCCCCCCTCACTCTCTCGCAGATGGGAAAGATGCTTTCCGTTATGAGAGTGTCTAAAATAGCCAATTTACCCAGTATTGTCATGAGACACCAGATCGGAGAGCCAGAAATATTCGCCATCGCGGGATTTAATCCCCCGACTCCGATGGGTCGATTGTATCAAGAGCAGCCCGCGAGCGTTATCTAAAATTACCATGGCTCTGACGTGAATGGATCGATCAAGGAAAATCATGACTATAATAGAAAGTTGCTGTTGGCTGATATTGGTCAATGGGAAGGGATGCTAGCGGGGTATGAGTGGCTATTCTGCACAGCCGCAAGCTCCCATCTAGTCCCCACCAACCCCGATGACAGCGCGTAAAATATTTTCCTGCGTAAAACCAAAAAAAAAAATCAATTTGAATCTATTTTCTTTTTTAATTTATTGCTCGGAAGCCCGTGTAAACGAGGGCTTACAACAAGAGAGATTCTACGTGAAGTCACAAGGACGGATATTGAAATTCTAAAGCGTACGTGCGCTGGTCCACTGACATGCAATACTGATGTATGAATGGTATTCAAAATTATTCATGTAATATACAGTACCAAAATCCCTATTTGTATTGTCATTCCAATATATTAAATATTATATTTAACATTCTATTTCAATATAAAAAATGTAATAAAATAAATACTAGTTAAGTGTGTTTTGGTATTTAATCAGAAACAACATTTAAGTGCCTATGGCAAGAAAAACATGAGGATTAAAATCGTGTGAAGCACTCATCAACCAATATTGGGAATCTCCACGGAAGAAGTCACAGGCTAAAGCTCCCTATTAAATGCTAGCGATCCGCCCCGGCTTCGCTCGTGAATAACAGGGCTGAACACGAAATAAAAATGTTTTTATCATCAGGGATCAGGGAGTAGCTGCGGTGGGAACAAATTGTGGACCAAGCGTTAACTTGTATAGATAATAAAAAAACATGTATAGGTATGAGAATTCATGCATGTGATTAAAGTTCTAAACTATTACGTACTATTGTCAATGTATAGCCGCTCGCCGTTAGTTGTAAGAGCTGTTGATCTTAGAACAAAAACAATACTTCAACTCGCTACTTTACTGACTCTCGCGTCGCTATAAATTGAGTTACAAGTAACTGTATCTTTTGTGTTTCTTTTGGCTGTTAAAAGAAAGTGGGTTACATGAGTTTAAGAAATATATAGAAGCGTACTTACTACTTAGATAAGTTTTACGTACTGGGCCTGACTACGTCACAAGGAGAGTCATTTTTATTTGTTTGTACGTATATATATAGATTTCTATTTTTCCCTCCTACAACCGGAACAGCTTGACGGATTGTCACGCATAAGAATCGTAAGATACTTAATTAACCGCGATATAATCAGTTAAAGTAGTTTTATTGTAATACATATGGAATCGTTAGATATGTCTTGATAACGCGAGTGCCTAGAGGCAAGTTAAGAAAAGGTAAATAAAAATTCAAGAAACAAAATGACTGTTAAATATGTCAGGTTAAATTTTTATTATTCACCAAACAGGGTCATCAAAAATGTAAAGTTTTAAGCAACGATCTAAAAAGTATATATAAGTTGTAGTTTAAATGTCACAGAAACATAAAATAAAAAAAATAAAAGAAAAAGAACCGAACTGCTAACTGAAAATAATAATATTTGCTTTTGTAAGGGGTGGTGCCAAGCTGCTGAATCGCGTCAATACGACCGGAGAGATATTACTAGCACCATGATACCGCCGTAAATTGACAGTCGGGTTTCGTTCGGATTGAATAGCCTGTGGCCCATTGGAGGGGGGGGGGGTGTGAAAAATCATCGGCACTATTATGCTGATGTTCGTGGGCGTCGTTAGTCCATAAAGGGCCCCGATTACACGCTTGCAATATAGAGGATATATTAAGAAAAAAAAACTGTTTGATCGTCAGCAACTACCACCGGTTCAACCAAAACCCTATCCTGAGAAGAACCGGCGAAACATTAATATAAAGCAATCACACATACAGATATCGCCGCGTGATATCTACTTTAGTTCTCTGCCTTATGACTTCGTTACAAATTCTGTCGTATAGAGGAACACCCAACATAGCACGTTCATTAGCCCGTTGAGCTACCGCAAACTTGCGGACCAGTCCTAAACTAAGAGGCTATGTTTCGGCCCGGTCATTGAAGAACGCATTGGTTGAAGACTTTTGTCATCAAGCTCTGCGGTATAGGCAGCAATAACCGGTCCAGGATAGATGAGAGTAGCAGGAGATCGGAAGTCTTGGCGTTCATTGAGCGAGGGCTACGTCCAGCAGTGGACCGATAATGATGATGATGATACAGTTATCAAGGCTGACACGTTATATACTCAGATAAACTAATTGTGCATGTACTGCTAGGCATTCAACTAAGGTGCAACCATTTAGCCGTAGACACATCAGAAACGCAAATGCGTTTAACGCATGCCGCATAATAACAGTGTTAAGTGCATACGTGCTGTGCGCTAATGTTACCGGCATGGCGCTGGACATTTCTAACGTCGGCTAGTTTGTCCTAAGTCGTCCTCAGAAGATTGTTTTGCGAGCGTATGTGTGTAGATTTATACGTCCCCCACAGTTTCAGGAATTTGTTATACTTTTGTGACATCTGCATTATTGTCGTGCAGATGCGGTGCACTAATTTCATTCAACGGGCTGCTGGACACTCACAAACCAAACGAAATACGACAGCACAGCTGTCCCTTTACGGCGGCATCATGCAAGCGAGAGGTACTTCAGCTCATATTGGCACAATTGAGCTACAATGCAGTATGGTACTACCTTTTCATAAAAAAATTGATCACTAGCTGATAAAGGGAATGACCACGATTACCAATTTGACCGTAGCATGCGATATTAATTTACATTAGTGGAATATTAGTGCTAATGCCAATACCAATGTTAGGTAAAGCGGAGCCGCCATTATCGAAATATGATTTGAGTACGGACGTACTATTAGCTCTGGTATCATACCTAGTATCATTGCAAGGATAAATATAATATTAACTTGGTGAAAAATTTGGTATAAAATGTTTATATATATATATATATATATATATATATATTAGGGCCAAAGAGCAATCGGATCCTTTTTACGACTAACGACGCCCATGAGCATCCACATAATCACTATGCCCTTAAATCCATGCTTTTGTGAGAAAGAATATTAAACATACATTCATACTCCCAAGTTTTCGAATTTCTTACATTAGTAGGATAGCGTAGGATCAAAATCAAAGAAGTAGGGACATATCTAGTAGTAACTCATGCTAAAAAGAATTATTGTCCTTCACAATAAATTTGAATCCATTTGTAAATTGTCCCCCTATCGTCTACCTAAAACCTGAAGACAAAAATGTCTTCCGCAGACACGACGAACTGTAGGGGCGAGGGCCCTTCGAAAAAAAAAAAAGACTTTACCGATTTTGACAAATGAACAACATCTAGTTTAAGCATTTTCACGAGGTGTAAAGTGTAGACTTTATTTTTTTTTATAGAACGTAGGTTCTATTAACTACTTTTTTTCTACCATTTTTACGTGGTGAAGTTTTAGCCTTTCACACAATCAGAGGTTACACAGATGTCCCAATACGTAATGATGTAATCCAATTTCAGTGGATTAGACACTATAATGAGTTGTAAAACACAAATTGAAATTAATTAATTATTGTAAATTAAATTTTGTTGAATGTTAATGTAGTTAAATTACGTTATACTGCTCTTGTCATTTTGTTAACAAGGTACGAGTATTAACGACAGTACTGAATTTCAAATACGATAATATTTATATTAGTTAGGTATTTGGAGATTTCCATAAATAATTAATATTAACTATAAAGGTCAGTGCCAAAAGTTTTGAAGAAACCAAAAAATATCAAAATGAATCCTTATATCGCAGCTGCAGAAATTATGAACGAGCGTTTTTCGGTCATGAATTGAATTGGTTGTCATAGTAACGTGTTGCTTCACTATCATTCATCATTATCTGCCCTTATCGGTTCACTGTTGAACATAGGCCTCTCTCAATGAACGCCTAGACGACTGATCTCCTGCTACTCGCATTCATCCCGAAGCGGCCACTGCACGGAGACCATCTTCCCAACTGGCGAACGGTCGACCAACACTTCGTTTACCTAAACGCGGCCTCCAATCCACAAACTTACTAGCCCATCTGCCATCTGTTCTTCTGTTCTTCTGAGTGTGTTACCAGTCCATTACCTGGGAAAACGTGTTCGTTGAACATGACCTTTGTCTTGTCCAAGTTCATCCTAAGGTCAATACGTCGGGAGGATTCATTTGGGCTGTGCAACATTTCCTGCAAGGTCTCCAATGATTCAGTCAACACAACGTTACTCGCCGTTAATATTTATGCCGCATTCTGCCCAGTCAAAAGTCTTAAAGACGACCTCCAAAGCATTAGTGAACAGTTTCGAGTGAACAATATCCTACTGTCCCACTCCTCGATGCAATTGGATTGCCCTTGTTTCACCTCCCGCAATCAAAACGAACACAAAGGCAGCGTCATACAATCCTATCAGTACTACGTCGTAACACCAATCAACCTCACACCTCTGTACAGCTTCCAGAACAGCCCAGGTTTCGACGGAGTCAAAAGCTTTCTCATAGTCCACAAAGGCAAGGCACAGTGGCTGAGTGTAATCATGTGTCTTTTGTACGACTTGCCTCACGGTGAAAATGTGGTCCATGGTGCTAAATCCTCTGTGAAACCCAGTCTGCTCCGGTGGTTGGTTGCAGCGTTCCGGTCTTGTAAACGTGTTGCTTACGAGGCCGGAACTAAAATGTATAATTTTAATACTTTTTAAATTGATGAAGCAAAATATAGCAATCTATATTTTGTAATAATAAAGACGAATGCAGAACACAAAGTGACACACAAATGTGACAGTGACCAGTATATAGTGTGAAGGGAACAAGTGGAGATTTTTGAACTTTATAAAATGACCAGCAGCCTCCACTCCCAAAAAACGCATCCTTTGGGGTCGAGTTATGGAAAATTTATTCGCAACAGATGTCTGCACATTAATAGGAATCTACCGATTTTGTAAATGTTATCTGAAATCTCAAGATTAATCAGTGAATGTTATTACGATTTAAGACACGTGGTGTATAAAAAAGACGATCAGTGTAAAACAGTGACCGGACAAGCGTTACAGCCAAGTAACGCTTTCAATCCAACATGACGTTCGATCAAATCCATCACGCGACTAGGGCAGTCGTATGAAGGATACAGTTTTTTCTGCATTGACAGGAAACGAGCAGTCTGTCTTTTACTAAGAGACTACATCTTATAAGCATATGTATTAGCGTTTAATCATATGAGTCGCTTTGCCTCATCCTTGTAACAGGGCATGCAAAGGCTCTGAAGCTCATGGTGATGGCAACAGTCATAACTGCGCTCAGCTGTTAGATAAGCGATAGGTTCGGCTCATCATCGTGACGGTTACGAGCCTCTTGTATCCAGCGGCTTTCCAACGTTAACCAAGGCATCAGCACCAGGCAGGCAGCTGTCCAACACTCCGTCTTTCGGTGCGGGGCCGCCACTCCAAATCCTTTCTTCCGCTGTGCTTCTCTGTTCTGCGAGCAATGTTGAGCTTAGACTTGTTGCACTGCATCAATTACTTCTAATGGGAACTTTTGAACTTTTTGGAATAAGAAGGTTTTTAGGTGGTAAAGATACAGATTATTATCTATATCTTTGCCAAATTTTATCCAAATTTGTTTTGTAGTTTCTGTGTAGGAGAATGAGACGTATATATTAGCTTTCGCATATTTTGTAAGAGGTAAGGCCACGCTGTATTGCAGCGGAATGGGGCCGGCATGTCTGGGACGTACCTCTCGGTCACATAATACCGCCATAGAATGACAGCTTCGATATCGTGTTTCGTTTGGCTTCTAAGTAGCCGGTGCCCATTAGGGAGAACTGGAAAGAAGGGCAAAGCATCGTCATAGTAATTATGTGGATGTTCATTGGCGTCGGTAGTAGCAAAAGGCTTCGATATCGCGTTTACCCCCCTATTGTTAAAAAAAAAGATACTAGCTGTGCTCGCGTTCATCCAAGTAGGAACTATCCCGGAGTATCCACTAGCTTTTCATGATATGGCTCCAGATTATAAAGTACATCTGTGCTAAGCAACATCCAAACCCTTCTGTACTTTAAGTGTAAACTAACAACAAACATTCCTACAATTTTTTGCCTTTAAATTTTAAATTGATTGTTAAATTTTAAATTTGTCAAAAACAGTCGTGTGTTTTAGGAAGAGGCAGTGGCATGCTGCATACGAGGAGCTAGTGCATGACACTACATCCTCCTATGCAACGGAATAGGGCCGGCACGACCGGAGAGGTACCTCCCGCTCACATAATACCGCCGTATAGTGACATCTTCAGTTTCGCGTTTCGTGGGGTTTGTGAGTAGCCGGTGGCACAATGGGGGTGGGAGGATCGGCGTAGCATTTATGTGGATATTCGTGGTCGTCGCTGGCCGATTCGATAAAAAAAACAAATTTCGGCTTTTTTTGACATTAGTAGGATTAGTTACCTAATATCTAAAGTCCCAATGTCGGGCATAGATACAAGTAAGTACACAGGTAGGATTACAATTTAATAATTAAATAATTGTGCATAAGATAATTAATGTGTCTGTTACATTGAAACTTTCGGATTGATATTGTTAATAGGATTGATGAGATTGCAAAAATTCGACGTTTTTGTCACTTTCGTTATTATTAGGATAAGCCAAGGCAAAAGATTAAAAGATGTTATATTGTAAAACCAAACGACGAAACTTTTAATCTTACAATGTCTCTTCGCGCCCACAGTAAAGGACATCTTAACAGTTTCCTCCTTTAGACGAAAAATGTTTTGTAGGAAAGCAATCTTGGGAAATGTGCGGGTAGGGTGAGGCTTGCTACCCCACTGCACTTGTATAGCGCTACTTCATCGGGCTTTCATATTTCGATGTTATGGTACAGTTACATTCGTGCGTTCTTCGGTCGCAAATGTTTGAAATAATCAGCGACGGTTCACAGATTCGTGTTAACACATTGAATTTGAAATCACGGTTATTTACGTTTGGCGTGATTTACAAAAAAATATTGGTTTTTCCTTTTTTTTTTTTGTAGTATATTTTACAGATGTCGTATAAGATAGATATATATTTGAGGAAATAATTAAGATCAGACATTATGTTAATGATGAAAGTAGTCATAAAAAATGAGTTCTTTTGCAGCGCAAGAATCTTCGAAACAAGTTCTACATATGTACTGTATCCACATTTTTATAAAAAGTTGTGAAAGAAAAATTACACTATGTTAAGGAACATCGAAACGATATGAAATAAAAATATATTGGCGTGTAAGCTTATCGATAAATGAACTCGATGGACGTGCAAATATAATCTCTATCGCTTATTTAAATGTTCCTTTTTAACTACTTTTTATTCATAAATAGAACCGGTCAAGCAATTATATCAATAAGCTTTGAGTACGCCCGGACATCTAAATATACACACGCATAAACGTTTATATCTTTTGATTGCGTCGACTAAAAGGATGATATGTTCTGTATTTCGAAAGATTTCAGACTACAAGTTCGGTATAAATTTGCCATGCATTCAAGACAGAGGTACAGACGGGCAGGCGTACAAAGAAATCTCAAGCTACCGGTTATTTGTATTAATACGGTCCTAACACTTCTTTGTCTATACAGACGTTTCAATTCAAAGTTACCTTATAAGAATTCCTTTAATTCCATTTGAGATATGGGACCCTAAAAATGATGAATGTAGGTAAGTAGGCGGGGAGCCACTGGATGCAGGTGGCTCGTGTCCGTGACCTATAGCGCTCTACAGGGGTGGCCTATGTCCAGCAGTGGACGTCACCGTACCGACGATGATCATTACAATAACGGTGATGAAGAATAATGACCTATTATTAACAGAAAGGATTATACTCACGTCTATCGCAATAAATCAAATATATAATAATAATAAATAATCTCTAAATGATTTCGCCAGCTCCTCAGGTTCTCACCTAGCTTGACCACACTAAATCACCTTGGATGCCACAGTGATTTCGCTTTTCAACTCAGAATTCCTTTCATATTCGAACCACAATCAGAGCTGGT
Organism: Eumaeus atala; assembly: GCA_017140195.1. Lineage (NCBI taxonomy): Eukaryota > Metazoa > Arthropoda > Insecta > Lepidoptera > Lycaenidae > Eumaeus > Eumaeus atala. Next base: position 370,135 of record JAFELO010001182.1, on the reverse strand, counting down.
TTCATTGTGCTAATAAATTTAAATATAAATTGCTTAAATAACTATTAGGTGTAAAGATATTTATTTCTCAAAAAGACAATGGAGCCACTTACATAACAATATAACTCACGTTTAAATTGATTATAATTTAACAGCCAGTCTTACAAACTTGCTCATTGTTTCCATACCAGTATAATAATTGTAAGAAAACAATGGATAGTGTAACAATTATTGGAATAAATACTAGTAGTTATATTTAGGTGGGTAAGAGAATTTGTAAGAGTATAAAGGTGTGATTACAAGGAGAGATTATAGTGATATTGGTACGTGTGTTACTTAAAACATATTTATGTCAATCTGTTGAAATAAAAATAATATTAAAAGTACTACTTTGTTGTATTAGGGAGTATCATAGTAAGTTGCATTTAACTACTTTGATATATATTATATTTAGTATTCAGAATAGTTAGTAAGAATATGTTTACATAATTTAGATTCAAAGATATTGTGCGATTTTACACTTCGTATGTCGGTAGGTAATTTATTTTATAGTTGTGCTCCGTCATATGTTATATGTTTCTTAGCAAATTTTGTTCGGACTTTTGGTATAACAGGCAAGCCACCTCGGCGAGTATTACGTTTAGATATTTGTGAGATTGGAGTGAAAGTTAGATTGGTATGAATGTTTTCGTTTATATTTTTTCTAATTAGTATAGTACTTCATGCTTACAACACATGCGTGTTGTAAGCATGAAGTTGTTTAACATTCATTATGTCTAGCTTAGTGTACCTGTAATTCTTGTAGTTAAGTTTTCGGTGCATTACCCCAAATTTCAATTAAGTAGTTGAAGTGTGATTTTACTAAAGAATTTTAGATATTATATATAAGTTGGATTTGGTGCGCGCGAGGTGAATGCCTAACCTTAGATCCAGATATTTTTCACTAGACTTTCTTTCGATATTTACATTATTAACTACTAATGGGTTATGAGGTGCAATAATTTTGTTTTTTTTTGAAGGAATATTACATAACATGCTTTCGAAGTATTATTTATCGTAAGCAAGTTATATCTAAACCACTCTGTTAAGACGTCCATGTCAGGTTTAGCCGGTGATGTGATATAATAAAATAGAATAATAAACAATCCATATAATAAAATAGAAAAGAACTATTCCATATAATAAATAGATTAATCATTAATCCATTTATATTAAGCTAGAATAATGAAAAACGTGATTGTCGTTACATGTTTGCAATTATGTTGTTATAATATCATTATTATTTTATCATTTTAGTAGTACTACATTGAAGATATCGAGGGAGCCAACAATCTGGACAAGCTTGTGCTGGTCACTTTGACGGCAAAAAACTTTTCGGAAGATCACTTAGCCGATGCTCTGATCAGATCACACCGCAATGTGAAAATCTGAGGACCGCCAACATAACTTGTTTCTATAGACACAAAGACGCCACTGACAAGACCTTCAACATTGAAGGGTAGACTATGAAGATTATATAAATCGTTGCAGTGCAACGGCACCTTGTAAAGTTTCGTCGGAGCGTTAGTAATAAAGACACAGAAACACTGCACAAGTAGACGTACAGCGTTTGTATTCATCTAGGCGTTTGCTGTACAGATCCTTACACCTTCAAGAATGTTTACATCAAATTTTATTAATATTATTTTATAGTGCACAGATTTCTATTTATAGGTACTGATTGAAAGTAACAACTGGTTGAGTGGCGTTATGCAAGGAAAAATATTTTTGCCATTATAGATTAAGCCTTGTCTCGGCGGTGGGGCTCAGTACAGGGGGGAACCCAGGTGAAGCCAATTGAACCTAGGCGCCTGCTCTTTGCAGGAGCAGCATATGGCAGCTCTTTTAGGCTCGGTTGAAGGTGCGAGGATGGAAATCGCACCCCATTGCACAGTCGCAAATTTGGGGGGGGGGGGTTAGGTGGTACTGTAGTGCGGGGCAACCCTTCTGTGGAGAAGGCATCGCACTGTGATTAGGTGTGAAACCCCGATTAAGTTAGTTTTGGCCTAAAAATCAATATGCTTTTTTTATTTCCAACGATTAAAGCTGTGAAATTTTGCACAAATATACATTAGGTTTCAAATGAGATGTATTTTAGTATAGTTAATTATCTTATACAGTATTAAATTTCAAAGCCAATTTACAAAATGATGGAAAAATAATTTCATTTCTTTACGAGCTATTAAAACTAACATGAGTAGTTAACACGTAAGTTGTACAAAGCCTTTTTATAAATTTCCCAAAACAAAGATGAATAAATAATAAGGTTGTATTTATATTTGTAGTGACACCATTCATAATTACTAATATAAATTCTACAGTTTTCATAGCGCACCTGCAAATTTTACAGCATTTATCATTTACACCTGATCAAAGAGCCTGCATAAAGTCGTTTTATCAAATTAACATCTACGTACTCATGAAGTAGCATAGTATTGTTTCTTTTTTTGCTGGATTCTGACCATTCTACATATGATATGTAAGATCTTCCACGTTTTTCTGAGGACGTAGATGTGTGGAGTCGGTTGTAACGTCTTCCAAGCCGGTTAAAGTTACTAAATATTCGGAATCCAATCAATTACTATAAAAATATTAACAATAATTTACAAAACACATCGCAAACATTGATATGGGTAAAAAAGAAACAGATAGCGATTTTTCGCTTCTAAACGCTTCACACACTCTTACATATAACTCCGAAGTTTGCACAAGTCCGCAGTAAATTTTTATTAATGTATTTTATGGATAGCTAGCAAATCACCATCAAATACAAGACGCGGGGTACATGGGTAACAGTCAAAAGGCTGGATGAATTCATAAATATTTTAACTGCATTCAAATCTACAAAAGATAAGCTTTTCAGAAATGTTTAATACTTAAAATCTATTCCTATGAACTTTTACATTAAAATCACTTTGAAAGTGAACATTCTTTAAATGGGTATTTGTAGGAACATAAGTTTGTCGCATGAATATATTTTGGGAAGTATATATTATTCATTCACGATTGTTTCATTTGAACCCTAAAGCATAATTAGAAAGAAACATTGCAAAAGCGACATTGTGGTTTTATCACTTTTGATATGCCGTTATTCTACCAGTTTCCATAGTGCGTCGGTCCCTTAATGACTGACTAGCCGTCGAAATGCCCTGATGAACTGTTATTCCGGGGCTCCAAACGCGGCACTGATAGCGCTAGCAGCGGTTTTTGTTAGTATTCGGCACTATGATATACCGCGAACTCCACTTTTCACAAATGGCCAGTAATGCGTTTCGCCGCGCCAACAAAAAAAGGGAAAAATATTATAAGTTCGCATCAACAAACATGCTATACGTAGCAGACGTGGCAGTTCGTGGTGCCGCTTATGTTGCGTATGGCATAACGAGAGACTTTTAGTTTTCACGTATATCAGCAATCCCTGTGACCGTATGACCGCCATCTCTTCACGATGGTTTTATGTTCGTATTATGATTTCCCCGAAAAACGCAGTGGTTTGAAATTTTCTTCATGTTGTCTTATGGTAGAATGCGGTTATGCTTCCTGCATTCAGGTGCCATAAAAGGCCCTAGGTGAGATCCATTAATATGGAAGACTCGCGGGACATGTTAGTGCCGAATCCCGTTAACATCATATCAGTGTCGCCTTTTTTGAGGAACTGCCCGGAACTGTTAATCAGAAAGGCAACTCGAAAGCTAATCAGTCATAAAAGAAACCGCCACAGGCGGATTGCCCATCACAGGCTAAAACCTCCCCCCGCAACTTTGGAGCTGCGCAATGGAGTTAGATTCCTACCTTCATGCACAAGGCATAGCCCGTGTGTAAATGTCCCCCTGGCTTATCCCTTCTTCATATAAGAGGGTAATAAAAAGCAGTCGTCTTGATTTAATTTGCTCAATAATTGTTTCAGACCTTCACGTTTGTTACACATTTTGTAGTTATCTGACTGGTTTCAACGCGCACCTTAAAATCTTATTACAAGGTACTGGCTAAGTTTTCGAAATAACTTACTCGTCGTTTCGACCGGGTTACACCAGCCGTGGTCACAAGCCGACTGATTAATTTATTTGCTTAGTCCGCGGAACACTGTCGGATACGAGAATGTCAACGAAACGAGCCACGTTACAAAGCTAAAAACCCGCGCCATCTGTATCAGGTTCAAGCGAAATTTGAACAAATCCCATTCTGACTGGCAGTACTAAGTATTAAATTTTAATCGGCTTACATCTAAGCACCAAATATTACATGAGCACTTGAATTGTTAAGGCGGTGATTGGATAACAAGGGCTCGCTGATAGCTAAGCTCTGAGTACGCTGATAACTGTAAATTATAATAATAATAAATAATAAATAAATAGATATCTCTTTATTGCACACCAAAGTTATACATTGAAATAAACCTGAATATTATATTAACAAAATTATTACTTAGCGCTATTTGTGAAACAAATATCTTCCAAAAGACGAGACTGATGTTTCATAATACTATAAACCGATCTCAGGATCACACATTTTATGCCTGCCTCTTATTATATAACATTCATACATCTATTACACCATAATCTGTAATTATGATAGTAAATAGCTTAGATACTAGCTGTATTGTCATCTTCCCACTTTCAAAAATACGGAAGTAAATATGGATTTCCGAAAAAAATTAATTATAATTTCGGCAAATAATTCAATTTATGACGGAACAGCGTCGGTCGTTGCCAATGATTTCTGCTGCTGCGATATAAAGATTAGCTCTTATATTTTACTAACACGTTTGCCTTTATTGATGATTACATAATAATACTTTAGAAATTGGCCTTGTTATATAACAGATAACACAGGTATCAGCCGTCATAGCTATCATCACAATACAGACTATGAAAATATATTGACAGATGTACAACACGCCTCTGGTCATCAGAGATATAATGTAGCACTCTAATTGTAAGATATTTTTTCACATAATTGCAGTAGTTTCAGAGCAAACAAATAAGCGATCACATTATTCCTCTTTATAATATAAGTATATAACATTAATATATATATTTGATCTCTTTACTATAGAAGATAGGTGTGGAGTATTCATTGTTTGTACTCACATATATGTACAACACTTAATTGTCAATAAATTACGTTGTTAGCTACTCATTATACATAAATATAGATTAAACACTAGGCAACATTTTATCACACACACTTTTATTATAATAACATAAGCTAATATCAAATTCATGAGATAACATTAAACTCGAATACGTACAATATATTTCATGAATCCAATTAATTTAATTTAATTACTTCTAAAATCTGCATTCAATTAGGACTCGTATGCGACGCATAACTAATATCCGCTTATGTTGGCTCGTTACCGATGTACGCCGAAGTGAATAATGATATAATTGCCTGAAACGCGAACACCAAACGTGGTGGCCTCTAATTAATACCATCGTTTCCAACAACACGTAACAGTAAAAACAGTAATGAAATA